>JAQIXS010004697.1:0-14408 GCA_034700785.1 Rossiulus vilnensis
ATATTTCGTATAACCAAACCAAAATAAGCTTAGACGTTAATGACATTACTAATGATTTTGTGAGTTCGACTAAAAAGCGGACCATAAGCCATCATTACTAATTACATTACAACTACCATTCCTTACCATCAGAACACGATTATGCTAAATTCTATCATTACTGGCAAATATTCCATTTAAGATTACCTTGCGCGACCACAGGTGGCAGTTAGCGAAGGCGGCAAGGAGTAATGATAGTTGGTAATGTCATGACTAATGGTATCATTGGTAATGATCATGTATGGTCCGTTTTATATTTATAAAAATAATTACCATATTTTTGTAATACCATATTATCAGTGAAACTTTAAGTGTGAGTACAAAACCAATACTTCATCATGTTCATTATTCTCTTAAGGAAGAATTTGTTTTAATTTAGTGTAGCTAATATACTAAAAAAACTAAAAACATGTATTTCAAACTACATCCATATTATAATAATATTTTCTCAGTCAAACTCCAAGTATGAATTCAATCTACTGTAATGCATTGCAGGAATTATTTTTTTGCAATACAGATAACAAAATATTCTTTAATTTAATAGTATTTTTTAGAAGAAAATGTTTTAATTCTTGTGTATCCACAACAATGATATTTGATTGCCAATTTATCCTACAGGCTGCAGTGTAATATATGCCAAAAATGACATGCAATTCATGAAATACAATCTATATAGTATGGACATTTTTAATTGTGACTATTTCAGTGAACGTCATGTATTTGTGCAGAACAGGTGCAGCACATGTTATTATAATGTTTAAAGCAAACTATTTATGTTTATTAAACTAAATAGTTTAGATTATTATGTATGAGATGAATATTTAGGAACTTCTTGTAAAAATAGTAACATGTTTAAAAGCATGCCAATAATAATGTGCTACATCAATAGTTTGCTCTAAACATTAAATTAACAAATGCTATACGTGTTCAATAATAAATGCATAACGTTTACTGAAATAGTCACAATGAAGCACTGACCAATGAGTTTGATTCATAGATATTTGACATGTCCTAATCTCAAACCTGTAGCTCAAAGAACGTTCAGATTACGATATTAACATGTTATCAACAATACTTCCACATGTTTTCGTTCCTGCACATACATAAGGATGCTTAAAATAAACATTGCAGCTCCTTATAGTCTAAGTCGCCATGTTTAGACGTTATCTTCTGCATTGAACATTATCAAAACAACGCGTTTTTTTATTATTCGTCTGTCTAAATGCAGATTCACAATCCCATAAAGTGAAAATATTATGAGTATTCGGTATACTTTCATAATAGTCATAACCATACATCACGAGCGCCAAGTTTACTTTATAAACATTAATGATCAAACTACTAATGACAATGTGTTGAGCATTTGCATGGATTCGCTAATGCTGACATCTTATTGCTATGATAGACCGAAGATATGGCTCTTTAATTGAATAGATATCAACTCTGAAACGCATTTTATACGGCTTGATGGCTTCGTGCGACGCTCAGGCGACTCGATTATATCTATTCAAAAGGCTTACCGTTCGGTATAAAAATTTAATTATTCTAATCATTTCTCCAACTTCCTTTTATAGCCGAACATTAAAATGCGCGGAGGTCGATCGAGTAATTATAAATAGGATATAACGGAACTACACGTACATTTTCATTTAAAGTAAAAAGCAGCAACAAAATAAATTATATGCATCGCGCATCCTGAAATTGCCCATTTGAGCTATTTTGCTCCAACAACATGTAGTCTAATGTACGTTTTTACCTATCGACAGATGGCGCCACCGCTAGATTGTATGAAATTTAAAAAACATTATCTAACAAAAAAAACGGCTTGCATTTTTTAGTTATTTTTTGTATTCTAGTTTAAACAATTGCTTTGACTGTAGTAAATATCTTTAGTGAATATGCAAGCTGTATGAAAATATATCATCAGATTCAATTTCAAAAAACGGTTGTAAAGAATGAATGGGACTTCAACTATAAATGGCTATAAAGAATGTTTACAGCAGTAAACATCTTTTTTGAATCTACAAACTGCATGAAAATGTATTACTAGATTATATTTGAAAAAAACGTTTGTGAATAATGAATGGGACATTTTAAGCAAAATAAAACAATGAAATTACTTTTGGTTAATAAATCAACAAATAAAGTGTATTTTAAAAGAATCATTTGAAATGAGAAAATATTATAAATGAACTGCTTAAAATATTTAAAAAAATTGCGTATACTACAGAGTGCATTTTTATTAGTTTTAATTGTAGTAAAATGCTAAATTAGTGCGTTATGTTTGGTTAACATACGTACAAATAAGCTCTTGTTTAAAATACATGTTTCACATTGCAAACACCAATTTCTACATGTTCATGGCAGGTTGGTTGGTTTGAATATGTATCAAAACTGCCTTTTTAAGGTGCTGAATTATTGTAATTTTCAGATAATTGTACTTTTCAAAGGACAAAACAAAAGTAAATAAGTTACATAAGCTTTGTTAGATAATTCTATAATTTTCCTAAAATGTACAGCGATATTCTATATTGTGAATAATGATTATTTTTATAGCAAATTAAAATATTTTCTAAATCGCTCTTAAGACGGTTTAGTTGTGGACATCATTTTGCTGTAACAGACTTTATTGTTAATAAGATTCATTTTAATTTTGTATTTATATCTATTAATGGTATTACCCCAAATATTTTTCTAGATCAAGAAATCAACCTTAGAAAACAGTGGCTCGTGTACAAGCATGGACATGTATTTCACAATAAAAACGGCAATTAACGTATGCTGAATTCGTCTTCATCTGCATGATTCGAAAATGTTCGGTTATTTTCTTCAAGGAAATTCAACCATAGCTTGCTTAATTTCAAATTTTCTCGGAGAAAAACCAGTCAGTTTGTTCACTGCCAAGATTATTAGCCTCCTGCAAATAGGATCATAGTTCGTTTATTCGTTTATGAAAATAAACTTTTTTGTATTATTTGGGGTAAAGATGAGCATTTTTCCTAACATCCAATGGGCAAGTTTAAAGCTGCCATTGTGCGTTTTGATATCATCTTCCATCTCGAATTTTCAGCTTCTTATTTTATTCCCCGTGTTCTCCTCAGACGCAGCTTCACGTACTTCTGAATTTCGCATCCAGGAGCCATATTTCTAACGACCTCATTTTGTAAATTGCGCAATATTTTGCTGATATTTTTCAACAAATGACTTCCGCTGAAAACATTTCTCAATGGTGAACGAGCCAAGAAAAATATAAAATCATGCTTCGAGTAGCGTGATATAGAGACGAAAATGGCAACGTGGGTCCCATATTATTTTTTAAGCCATTGAATTTTTTATTTTTATTTTTTTTTTACTTCCATTTTCTTTATTAGTGTTTTTATACGGTCATTCAAAAGGATTGGGGAATTCGGAGATATCAAATTTTCTCTTGACATTTTTTCTCCAATATAGACAGTGTCCGCAGGCAACGATGGATACTATAAGCGCTGATCAAATAAAAGTTGGTGAACCTTGCAGCTATGATTTTCATCTTTAAAAATGCCCCAGTCAATTGGAAGCAAGAGAAAGGATACGCTCGGTGCAAATGTCTCGCTATTTGCTTTACAATTCATACCGTCTTTGTCTAGTCGATTGAATTTTTGAAACCAAATCTACTGTATTTATATCGCGTATCGTATAGGGGCTGGCTTTAAGCCACCGTAAACATCGATGCGACGTATAAGGGGGTCCATGTAGCATCCGCCTTGGAGAATACTCTATTGTATATGTGATATGACATATCCGGAATTCGAAAGCTATACGAAATATTATATTCGATTAACGCTGAGCCACGGGAATAAAAATGAAAGCGAAACCAACCGCCGAAATTTATTGAAATAAAAGAACTTGTTTTAACGTCAGAATTAGCACTGAGGTGTTAACAGAAGATGCTAACTTGGGGAAATATGCGGCCTTAAAACACAGATTAGATTAAAAATGAAATATGTATGGCGATTAAATTATTGATTAAAAATTAATACATCTTTACGTTTTTATCTTATTGTTTAGAAGGTCATTAAGTCAATTACCTAGATATTATTTCTCTATATACATCCCTAGTGGAAAGTTCAGTATACAAATTCATAGTGATATCTGTGCAAATATACTGATATTTGTGAACAGGTTTTGTGATAGAAGTGTTCTGAAAAGACTGTCAGTATACAGTACTGTATATTGTATAGCATACTGATATCAGTAGTCCGAAAACACTGTAACAATAAATATTGTGATAGCATTAATGTTATCATACTGATCTTTTCACCAGAAATTACAGTGTACTTATCTGTAAAATTCAGAAGATAGCTCTGGATACATTTGGAAATAAGAAGCAGGATCAAATGAAAAAAATAATTTACATGTCTACGAATAGCAAGATATTAAAGGTGCTGTTCTAATTATTTTACTAGTTTACAAAGTAATTTGTCCTAATCAACGTTCATGGTAGTTCATAAGCGGCTACTACTACTTTGTTCGAAGTGCACATTTCAACAAGTGTATTTTTCATTTCTAATTGCATGTATCTTAAAAATACGCTTTCTGGTCACCTGGGATGAACACATTGTGCAGCATTATTCAAACATAAACTTAAATAAGGAGATACCAACATTTCCATATTGAGGCGTGGAAATCAATGTTTCCTATAAACGGGGTTTTGTCAATAAGGCCCGCTTAGTAAACGTTAAATTACATTAATACTGGTTCTCGAATTTAACTCTGAATAATTTGCAGTATAGCGTCTAATCGCAGGTGCTTCCCAAGAGACCAATCGAAAACACGAAATGCATTTAACGGTTCAAGTAATATCTAATATCGTGCAATATTTGCAAGTAAAGCAAAGCAGTGTCCATCGAGAGAAACTGCCCAATAATCCCGTTCCTCTGGTTACGCTGCAGGGCCATCAAGGTTAAACAGTAAGGAAGCTCTCGTCTTCGGCTCCATTTCCATTGCTAACGATATGACCCAGGTGTCATATAAAGTTACATTAAACAATTGAACTAACGAGCGCTTCGTAACAACCTAGGAAACTGCATAAAAGATCGCAAGGACAAGCTGCTCCTTCTTAAGTTACAGAGCAGCAATTCCCTCGCAAGAAAGGCTACTAGGTGAATTGATGAGGGCACTGGATGATCATCTTCAACATCGGTCCAATAGTGAGAACACCATCGAGAGGAAAAATGAAAACGAACTCTGGTCAGTTATGGCCGATGGTCATTTTAGTATTGCGATCACAACGAGCTTTCATCTGCACGATACCCAACCCACACCAATTCCCCCCCTCGTCATCATCATCATCTGCGAAGATGCACTGACCGGAAGATTTACGTCCATAAAGTAAGGCAGGCTCCAGAAGTACAAGGGTCACTTAGCGTAATACAACATGTGATATGGCAGCTTCGAAATGAGCACAGCAACACCTACACAGGCTCATATATGATGATCGTAGAGCTCGTTTTGCAACAGTAATTTTAGCATGTCTCGCTGGAGGAAGTGGTAATCCATGGCCTCAAGTTGTGCGATCACATCCGATGTGGTCCACTATGACCTAATTTGATTTGGCCTTCTCAGTAAATGGGCCGTTGTTTATACATGTATACGGGGTCATCCACAAAGGTCGTCCACTGATATTTTGACTTTTTGATCCCTGCATTTTAGAATGCTTAATTTATGACATTATGATACAAAATGAATGTCATTTTAAATGGTTTTGAATAGTCAGTGTCTTTATAGAGCATATTCCGTATTAAATAACGTTAAATTTCATCCTAAAACAACGTTTCATTTCCACATTGCATGAGGACAATATTGAACGTCTTAAATGAAGTCTGTTTTAGAGCATTCAGGATTCGCCCTTGTTGTTAATAGATCATTAACACATGGTTAATTTTTTTGAAATGACGTTTTGAAGGATGTTGTTGTTACACTTTATTATACAAGACATCAACTGGAAAATAATGACTAATGAGTGAGGTCCCTTCATTAACAGGTAACGTCCATCTACAAAGATAACTAATGTTTCCGTATATACAGTATGTACTACGTTGCATTTAGTGCATTTGTGGTCGTTTATACCAGGTTTTGCAATATTCAGCAGCTTTGAAGCTCGCGCGATACAAATAAACCAGCAAAAAAAAAAAAAGCAGCCTTTAATTATGAACCACCTTGTACATGTATATCAGAGCAAATATGTTCTTTAATTTTATTTTCAAGGTAATGTTGTTACTGTTTCAATCTCATGCATGTTGCTAACGTGGCAACTTACTGATTAAAATCGAGCCATGTCAAGCTTCATATATGTGGACGTTGCACACATTCAGCATGTCATATCAATTTTATTTGTGGCTTGAACAACTATACCGAGATTGTTGCATATATGTCAAAACGCATATGCTGCTTTTCTTACAGAGTTGAAATTATAGTACTGTAATATGACGCTTCGTATTCACAGCGACGTTGCGTGACATTTTACTCGTTGGTGGTGACTCATAAACGCCAAATTCAATGGCGCTGGCTATTTGCGTCACAATAAGGTGACATTTTTTTCAAAGCGGTGACATAAGTGATAAAAATGAGGATTTTTCTCATTCGGACGGAAACTGCATTAATATAAATAAAGAAGCCAAAATTCACTCGCTGGGTAACGCATGTGATGTACTCTTAAAGCAACCCTTGGTGACAAAAATTTGAAACAACAATCCTGTGTCAATGCCATGCAACTGAACATCCAGATACTCCTGATTTATATTAATGATCACAATTATTACAAGACTTATTCAAAACAATATACAGTACCTTTTAAACGAATAAGCTAACTGTTGGTATAGTTACTGATTAAATGTGAATAATGTGTAGTTTAACATTCATTAAAACCTATTTATAATAACAGAAATAATATTTTAACCAGCTGTTAATATCATACCTATGACAAAATATTTTTGCAAATACATTTAGGCTTAATACATTTTTAGCAACTAACCATTCGGCCTTAAACAACATTATCATGTCCAAGCATACATAAATTATTGTCAGTTTTTATTTCGTTCCATTTTAGCCTTTTCATAATAATTTCACATAAGAAATCAACATAGATAATTGATGAATGTAACTTACTTTTTGGATTTTCCCCAAAGTAAAATTCGGTAGGCGCACCAGCTGGTAGAGTGCCTGATTCATGACCTACAGACATTGCAGTGCAGCTCTAATTTCACATCATTCTTCATATTGATTGGATGATCGTTAGTCTTGGGTGACATCACATCTAAAGAAACGAGAGAGAAAAATGTGGGGTATTTGAGGCAAATTCTGTGGTCTGATTGGTGAGGGCTACTAAGTGAGGTGCAATATGGAGTGTATACCGAGTGCATTGAGTTGTGTATTATAGGCTAACATAATCACATAATACTAATATCCAAAAATATGGGAATTACTTTAAGAAAAGAGTACCAATAAATTGCAGATAAATGACATCAGAATAGTTTCCTAATGTTTGTTTAAAATAGTAGTAAAAACAGTTGGACCTACATGCATAGACCCAGCGTCAAATGTATAACTGTACATTGACATGCAAGGGCTATAAGCAACTAGATACGATAAAAATGTCCCAAATCGGCTTTAAAATGATAATCGAGCTTAAAATCTACTTCTTTACTGAATTTTGAAAACGAAAACAGCGTTTACAAGGAAATAAATTCAAGATGCAATCGCAAAAAGCAGCACGAATGTTATTCCTTTCTTGTAATGTCCAAAAATAACTTACAGCAATGCACTTTTATCAGTCAATATAAAAATGTTTGATATCCAGCTCATCTATAATTACAAGCATATGACGTCACATGTTTATGCGTCGTGCATCAGAGGTTATTTTCTACAGGTATTATTATTCTCTCACACGATCTCGGACGTCCTCTGTGGACTGTCGTGACCGGTTAACCACGGTTGTTAGGAAACAGGCTAGTATCAACGTGAGGCTCGCTTAAAGCCTGAGTCCAGTAAGCTCTCGTGGGCCAAATCTCGCAATTTCCCCGGTAATAAACTCGAATTTGGCGTTTGAAATCCGCTCCTAGATTGGCAATACAGAAAGCAAGGCCAATATCAACAGGAAGAGGTTGGAATTTGCCAACTTTGCTTTATGACTGCCGAACTAAATTGACATTTGTGGCTGCAAAAATTGCGTTTTGATGGCACCGGGGAAGGAAGGGGGTGAGGGGCTGGGAGCACCCTCAATTCGGCGAGCGTGAGATCGATATTGAGTGTATCATCTTATCGGGAGATTCCGGAAATGCGCATAAAACAGATTCAACCGTTTTGCAGAAGCCCCGCATCGTCGCAGCACGCCCCTGAATCGCAAATTTGTGATGTGCATCACTGGAGGGGAAATGGGCCCCCCGCCGAAAGCGCCCTCTGGTGACAGGTTCCTGCGAAATCTTGCACTAAGGGGGTGCAGCTCGAGCACCCTGGCTAACAAGAAACTCCTCAGCGCCTGCAATTTACGACTATATCTCTCGCTAATCGCCATTCTTAATAGTCTCCAGAGATCTCTCTCCAACGGCCCTAAAACTCAATGGCAATGGCTGGAATGTGTGCATTAATTAACTTGTGCAGGGGTGTTCCAAAAGTTCGATTAGTCTAGTTCTCATCTCAATTCAACTCAGTGATCTATAGTCTACACTGTGGGTATAAGTAGGTTAAATTAAACATGATACACAGACAAACTGGAACAGCATCAACAGGTATTAAGCCTAAACTTTGTCTCAACTGAAAGCTAAAACTGATTTCTCCATCATGCAATTGGTTTCTTCCCCTAATGCAGCCGGTTTCACTATTCATTGCTTAGCCTGCACTGCAGATGGGTCCACTTTCAATACTTGGGTTTCCCACAAGCACAGAGATGCAATGTGTTTAACAGGTGATATCCATGCACCGAATTTTTGACGTTAGCCATCATTTCTGGTTTGATCACTGTTTCACACTTAGAACTTTGGCATCGCCATTCATGGCAACTTCAGATAAAGCTACGCTTGACGGCATACTTGGCTGTATATGGAGCAAATTAAATTTTCTAAGAAAGACAATATCATTAATTCTCAAGTGTAGTAAATGCCAATAAGAATGAAATGTTAACTTAAATTTGTGTTACCATATTATATTTTCCAGGTAATGACATATATGGTCATCATGTAAAAATGTAAAACATGGACTTGCTTGTATATGTACCTATATATAAGTAATAGCCCTACGTGAGCATATATGGATATGAATGGACACATTTGATCAATTTATAGTCTAAGCATATATGGAATACGTCGTGTATGCCCATGCAGGGTATGAGATCCATATTCACTTTTTCAACCGCGAAATCTTTAAATCTATTATTGCATAAAATTAGTTTTTCAGAAAACTTTCAAATTAAATCTTATCGATCAGCATAGTCATAAAAACATATACCAATTTCCAGTAGCATGCAAAAAAAATATTAAAAAGAACATCCCAATGAGCTCGAAGTTCCGTGATATTCATAGTGGATTGGGATAAAAAAGAACAACGCTTTTGAAAGTGCATTCCAGTGTTCATACTTTGAAAAATGAATGAATAGTGAATTAGAATGACAAGTTATCCCATTTGTTGAGTGTTTTAAAACCACGACTACCGGTGAGAGTAGTTCATCCTTGGACCATTTAGATTTGATACTAAATGTGTTCTACCGTGATACAAATATGGTTTACATTTAGGGTGGCTGATCCATTAATTTCTGAACGAGCCCTGCAAGGACCAGAGGACATTGTCGCCTAGGTATTGCTGGCGTCAAGAATGTTGGCATAGCATTCGGCCAGCTCATTACCCCATGCGGCTTATTTCCGCCGCATACAGGTGTATACCGGAAGCTAATCAAATCAACCGCGAAAACAAGAGAGTTGGCACACATACGGCATCACATCTGAATTATATAAGTGACAATGTGTGCCAGTTATGCCACATAAAGTAGCCTGAAGAATATGTTATATGAACCAAGCAGAGCCCAACGAGTTCCAAACACTACTTAATGCTGGACACTAATGAATATGTATGCTTTCTCTGGGTGAATACCGTAATAAGTTTATCCAGTCCCAACGAAATAATCTTCAGTCAGAATCCCAACAGGCTCATGTTTAAGCAATGCCCTTTGCCCTAGCAAGGCTGTCAAGGCATGCCTGTTGCAAACTAACTGGAAAATGGCCGATTTTCGGAAATGCTTAATCTAAAAGCGGAACGCTATATTCTCAGCATCGATTTCTTGGATTGCTTAAGGGTTATTAATGATGAATAAAAATGAGTTGAAGCTGCTTTGGCGTTCAGCCCAACGCGTATTTCCTCTCGAGAAAAAGGAAAGGGAAGGATCGAAATTTCAGCACTTTTGAACCAAGAGCAAGGATACAGTTAATATCAACAAATTGCAATTTGTTGGAAGATAACTTAGAAAATCGTTAAGCGTGCATGCGCAATTCTGACTCGTTTATGAAATAAACGAAATTTTAACAAAATAAACTGCGATGAAAAGCAAAAATAAAAATGATTTAAGAGTTTCCTGTAGTTTTTGCCAAAGTTTGAATTCATGTCGCTTGTTTTAAGTACTTGCTAGTTTATCGATAGTCGCAGCACAAAACAATCTCATTATGATTAAAGTTTAATTTCATCTAAATATAATTACAAAATATGTAAGCAGCATCATGTGTTGTGGCAAGAATACTATTCCTCTGGCAACACATTAATTATGCAAACCTCCAGAAAATCTCAAAGATTACTATTATACCCTTAAGATAAAGAATAAACGCGATGGGAAGTAAAGCAATTTGACATTTAGAGGCTGATACAAATCAAACTTATTTGTTTGGTACGGGCAAAGGCGTGGTATTCACATGCGTAAAACAATCCTTTCTTTTTCAGAGCGATATTTACATGGTACATTTTTTCGAATTAGAAATTCTTCTACATAATTTATTTTTTTACAATTAACGACTAAAATCAGCCATTGAGTGAAAAACATTGGACATGAAAGTGTTAGAAGAATATCTGGAAGTCTGTCAACGGTGATCAGAGCTTTAACTACCTACATGCGTTTTATTCATTTCATAATTGGTAGATACAGGTAAAATAAGATAAATCAACCCATTTAATTTATTTATCCATAATTGATTTTAATACATAACGAATTGTACATGCATAAAATAACATGTTGTAACCTCACGTCAGCATAAATAAACATTTTAAAAGGCATATTTAAACTACATGTAATAAAACATTTCTCTACATGTACATCAACCATTAGAGTTGGATATTAAGTGTACGTTTTAGAAGAATATGTTTGTGATAAATGCTTTACCTAAAGCTCTGTCGTCAATTTTAACCGTATTTAGAGATAAATGAATTCATGCCATACCCGGTAACGTGGGACGCAATTGCAGAAACCTCGAATATCCCTACTTACAAAGTCCAGCTACTGGCAAACAAGCATAATTTCATGCATGGCCATAAGCCGAAGCGCTCTGGAATTAATGGGTGCACAGCCAACAAAGACTGCGTAACAAGCAAGCCCAATTTAGGGCCCAATAATCCTGGTTTATTTCATTAAAATGTTTATTTAATTGATAACCTGCCTCAGCTGCAACAGTTAGTACATCCAATTTGACTCTCTCCGAACACATCCCTGTTTTAATTTGTTCGCGCATTATTCATTATACCTCTGTCCATTAGCGAAGTAGAGCCTAACAACCAGAATAACTGGCCATCAAGCTCGAAAATAAACATCAGTTGGCAATCATGAAAATGGGTTCGTTTCAAATTTGGTTACTATATGCCGCCGCAGATTATTTATTTCTAACCTCGTTTGTGGATCAAAGAGCATCCATATACCTACGCACACGTAATAAACGGACTCATGAACAATTTCTTCACCCCTTTTCAACTGAATGACATTGTGAAAATGCCTGCATTGAAAATCAGTGATAAACTGGTGGGCTCAAATGGAATCATCGACCTGGAAAAGGTCAATTTAACAAAAATGGTTATTCGAAGCCAAAATGGCTACTGAGGAGATGTTGGTTCTTAGCAGCTTCCAGTACCACACCGGAAGCTATATATGAAGTCTGCCGAAATATTCATTGCAGTATAGCGATTGGTTATAAAGAATAAAACCATGTACACGTGTGTTCAAATTCCGATGAGCATTAAGGTAGAGCCAAAAGCAGTACACATGTTTGCTTCAAATACTTTTTATAATTACTAAATTTATTTTTACCCATGTAGAATTTTGTCCTTTAGTCACTTAGTCCAAACTTAAATTATATACTGACATTGTGAGCAGAAGTAGGAACAATTTAACTATTTAACTGAGAACAAACTTAACAAGCGAGTTATGGAAATGTGTTATGACACTCCATCCTAGGTAATAATCATTCAACATATTATCAATTCAATTATGCATTACATTTATACATGTACACCACTTGTACATTATATAAATCAATAAATCAATTTAAATTATTATAAAATACCATTCAAACAAAATATGCCAGTTTAGAATTGGTCGTTCACTAGGGTCTGACTTATTTTTTAATAATAGTTTTTTTTTCGGAGGTCACATAAGGTGTTTTTATTCAAATTGATTTGGTTTTATCAATAAAAGTTACATTTTCAAATTATACAAAATAGCTTAGACCCGAGTGTACGACCAACTCTACACAAGTAAAGCAAAAAAACTGTCATACACATTAGGTTTGCTGCTACAATAAAAGGTCAATAATAGGGCTATCAAAATGATTCCTCGACTATATTAACCGTTGAACACAAAACAAAAGTAGTCGCAGCGAGGTCAAAGGCCCTCGCTTATTCGCGCACTAATCTAAATTCATTTGAAATAAATTTGAAATTTGCTGATAGAAATCATCGATACATTCGCGCCCGACTTGGCGTAGACCAATATTTGTACAAACCGAACCGATGCTACAAAACGTACTTTTGCATGGGAAAATGCATTATAAAAAAGCAGCAGACCGTATGATGCTGAATTGGAGCCACACAGGCATGATTTAATAAAGTGTACTGAAGATACACATATGCCCCACTTTTTCTCTCCCTCAAGTGACCTTTTCCTTTTATTCAGTAGAAATGTCTTAGCAAGACTGAAAATGGCTGAGGTATTCCCATTTTCTCTTTAAAAAAAAGTGAGCCATTTGTATTCCCATCACACGCACCAACGCACACAGCAGCCTACATTTGAAATCCAGCTCAGGGTGCATGATCTTAGCTTTTTCTGCCATAAATCGGTTTTGAATTTCGTGTCTTAGCGAATAAGCAGGGTCGGACTTGTATTAGTTTCTGGACGACATGGGCCGCGACGTTGAAGAAATTCAAAACGGTGTTTACTGGCACAGAAATCAAGAAAAACCAACGTGAAATAAGTCCACTAGTAACCAGATCACAATCCCGTGATCTTCTTCAAGCCGAATCCACCTGGATCACGCCCCAACGTGACCCTAATGCCAATAACCGAACAGATAGTGACTATAAACACACGTAGACAGCATTATTGAAATTATTTCATCATGCACATTCTGCTTGCTAGAAAATTGTTAACTGCAGTTTTTTTTCTTTCAAGTTCAGTATAAATGATGCACACTATGAGATAAAAATTACATTTGTTATCATAATTTTTATTATAAACGTTACATTTATTTTTCCCAGTAGAGAATTGGTCGTTCACTAGGCATTTATTTATGAAAAAAATTACGCAACGTCCGGAAACGGTTTTTTCCGCTCAATGAAACGTTATAACTTGCATAACCTGTTTTAAATTTATTTTATATATATATATACACTTAAGGGCAAAAAATTCGACTCACCATCCTGAATCAGGAAAAAATGTTTTCCTGAGCAACAAAATGCCCGATTAAAAATCAGAAAAATGCGTTTTGTCGGCAATTTATTCCTCGTTATAATTCACCAAGTTTAAAAATGATTTTTGCTAAATTTCTCTGAGGAATAGCCAGCAACTCCAATGCCTTACAAAACATAAACATTTAATTGCCAATCATATGTGTTTTGAGGACATTTTTTTAAAACATTGTACCACAAATCATAATGTTTAGAACATTGTGTTTCCTCCTCTTGCATTTACAACAGCTTAGATTCTGTTGGGCATTGATGAAATAAAGTTACTGATTGTCTCTTGAGGGATGGTGTTCCACACCTCCTCCACTGCAGTCACCAGCTCTCGTATGTTTCAGGCTGGAGGATCTCGGGCTCTAAGCTGTCTCTTGAGCACATCCCACATGTGCTCTATTGGGTTTAGGTCAGGGCTG
>JAQIXS010004698.1:0-14402 GCA_034700785.1 Rossiulus vilnensis
ATGTCATCGCTAGCTGACAGGGAATAACTATGTTCCGATTGAATCCTTGGTGATTGGGCAGCATCAGTGATCATCCTATCGTTTAAAACAACAGGCTGATTATCTAAAAGATTTGTCCAGTCCGGTTCCGAACTAAAAGCATCGTTCATGGGCTAGAAAAACAAAAAGGAATAAGCTTGTAATTGAAATGACATAAGTAACAATTCTGACAAAAAATCGCTATGCAATTATATTGAGGTGACATGCCATGATAAACCTTTGAAAGAATTATCAACTAGAGCAATTCATAAGCCAACGATTGAGTGCGAAAACTCCATAGTATTGGATTAAAGATTATTTCTGTAAAGTTGTGATAAATAGGAAGAAACATTCAGACAGACAACGTCCGCCGAATAGGCCACTCAAGTCAACGAGAGAGTTCAACAAAAGATAAGTTTTTTCAGCTCAGACTCAGTATGGGTCATTCTTACTATTGTTATGCACTCTTACATGCATTTGTCTGTGGTGTTGTTTAAACAAGGATAGAGTAATTGTTTTGTTATTTCGATTCGCTTTCAGTTTTCCCCTAAAATATATATGCATTTATGCAACACATTCCTCAGTTTAAGAGCAGCTTTGAAGCTACAATAACTTATGCTTTATTGTTATATTTTTTATCCTACACTTGTTAGAATGTATTTGTCCCACAAAAGCATACCTAGTCTTATGGATAAAAGTATGTCCGATCACTTGAATTGTCAATGACATTTTAGTTATCAAAAAAGAATTTTTTATGCCATGAGTCGTATTCAATCTGCCTCTTCATCCCTCATAATTTGGTTTAAAATAATATGCATTGCACAGTAAAAACTGAAATTACTTTCATTTCACGCGCTTGCATCAGTTGTATGCATGCGATATTTTCGCGTTTTTTTTCGCAAGAAAAAAAAAATAAACGAGAAAACGCCTTTTTCTTAACCTCTGAAGAAAAGCGGGGAAAAATCCACGATGAGGATTACAATTATTTTGTTTTAAAAAATATATTTATCAATCTGGAAACTCTTGTCGTTTTTATACAAAAGTTAATTAAATGCTGTTTTATTTTATTTTTGAATAATGTGTTTTCGTTCAGCGTCATCAAACTATTATAGGGAGAGTGTATATGCACGTCTCTGAAAATTCAATCAAGTCTCAGCCCATTGTTTATCTCGGTTTAATGATGCTTGAGGTTTTAGCACATGGTTTTGTGCACAAACTCGTAAATGTAAATACCATTTGGAGTAACATGAATCAGAGCGTGAACTATTTGCGAAAGATGAAATATATATATTTTGGAAAGATAATTGGCTTTGTTCTTCACTTCAAAGTTGCTGTTTTTAAAATAATAAAACAACTAAGTATACAGGATGTCACAAAATGCGAAATTATATCAAATTAAACCGTATAAAAACCCGCACAAACTTTAATATTAGACAATGGAATTTTTTTTATTATTCACAAAAACGCAATCTATTTATCTTATATTTGAAAGATGACAGGTCTAGTTAAAAACCTTACACATAACTTAGCTATACATCTTTACTTTTCCTAATAGAAATTATCTAGATACCCTTAGTTGCCTCCAAAGTCATGTCATTCTTTAAAACGGCTGAAGGCAACTACATTTTTTTAATGTGCTCACGCAAGACACGCAATGTTCTTGAAATTTCGTAACCTGTAGACGGTCAATATATTCTGGAAAATCATGTCAACATCTAAACACATCTAAAAACGAAGCCAGTACTTGGCATCCAGTAACTGGCCTTATCAACTAGCCAGCCAGCTGGCCCCGTGCAAACCGGCGAATAGTCTAATCAGGTATGTCTTGAAAAACCCGATAACTGAAAATGATGTGTAAGCTCCAGTTAGATCTGTAATATTGAATCATGCAAGGATTAGGAGGAAATGAACTAATACAGCTTATATGTCATGGGAAAGACCTTATAAGAACGTTTCTCATCTTCATCAGAAAGATATCCCCACATTCTCCCACAATAGGCAATAAATTAACAGTAGCTTGTACAATTGTATACATGGATGTATATAGTATACATTTTTCCCCCACCACATCGAAACCAAACAAACTGTATTAAGGAAAACTGGTGCGGGCAGGTGGAGAAAGAGCGGTGCAACGATTCGTACTGGCATTAAAACAAAACCCACAAACAGAAAGCACTAGACAAGCGAAAAAAGTGGTCTTTATTTCCACTTATACTAATTTAATTGTTAGCCGGCCTATCTTTTTTAAAAAAAATGGAACATAAGCATGATTGTTTTTGAAAACATTTTTATTAAATTCTAAAAAATATTGAAATATCCGCCAGTATGCCGACCTAATACTGCTAAAACATCTGGAAAACATCTCATTAAAACGTTTGATCAATTACTATTCTGATATACTGCCTGTAGTTCTTCCACCTTAAAAGTACTCGCTCATTATTATGTTAACATGGTCTAAACTTGATTTTGAACATTCGTTGTCAGTGTATTCGAAACCTTCACATCCATTTTGATTAATAAATGTAATAATAAACTGTCTACATGCACTTCGACGTATGGTACGTAATAACGTCTAAACCTGAATCAAATTACGTTTTTTATATTAACAATAGCCTAAAATGCCTCAGCATATGCATTACATACATATACATGTACATCAGATGCATATAAACTGAAAGTATATTTATGATTCGATAGAATATAAGCTACAGTGTTTGCCTGGAATCTACAGCAAAGAAAACGTTTTATGAAATTACCAATATAATAATAATAAAGTCGCAGTTTTATAAAATAAAAAAGCACAAACAACGAAACAAGTTTCTTCATCCATGCGCATGCTGTCTGAATTTACTGTACTCCCTTCGTAACAGCGTGACATAAAATGAAGCGCATGCTACAAATGAAACAAAAGTGCAAAATATCCTTAAATGGGGCATTCTCAAACGGGAAAAGCAAGCAAAGCCAATAGTTTACGTTGCATAATAATGCGATGACAGAATCTATTAAACAGTTCCTTCTTTTCACAAACTTCACAAAAAATTTCATTGATCTACTAAAATTTCTACATGTAACCGTCTCATCTACAAGAAGCTGCATGAAGAAAGGTACATACATGTAGTACTCATAACGAAGTGCATGTTGGAATTAATCTATGAGCGGAATGTGTCTTTCTGCATGAAAGCACCACATTTTTTGGTTTTATAAAGGACCGTTATGTGATCCGTAGTTTTGGAGTTTGCAGATATATTCCTGTCTAAAATACTATGGGAGACACATGTGCAGTTCGCTCTTTGTTTATTCAGCTGTATTAACCGTTGTGCAGACTGGAGTGAGGTACACCTTGAAGAGGAATATTGACAGTACAGAAACTTGGCACAGAACCTCGAATGCTACATGGTGGTCTCGGTTACAAAACTTGACCGTCATCAACGCTATCTATAGTCCGATTCTACGCTTCCAATTGCAGCAACGAATATCTAGTTACATGTACTGCAATTCACTACAAATTTAATTGAAATACACTCGCTTGTATTATCAGCATTCCATATTCATGTACATACATGTACGTAATACTGTTAAAGTGAGCACGCATTTACCTATGGCCACCAGCCTAGAATTGATTACTGAAATGATGCAGTTCAAAATAGGACACATCTAAAGTACTTACTCGGCCCTGAATTGTAAGTGATTGTGTCATCTGGAATCCCATGGTGAAGGTTGACCAAAGTTATGTGCAACGTAAAACTGCTCAAATCAATGCTCAATTTGTCAAACTTTAATCTTCAGTCATAAGGGAAACATCAAACTTCTTCAAACACTTAAAACAGCAGGCACCTTTGCCACTGACCTTGGTGTGTACTTACAGGGTATCCCATTTAACTGGGGCCATAGTGTAAAGGTCACGGGCTTATTACATGAAATACTGTTTCTTATTATAGTTTAGTGTCATCCGTATAACCTTTACAAATAATGATGGTCGACGGTGAAACAAAATGATTGCCAAGTGAACATGCCAATGTTTCCCCTTATCGAATATAATTTAGTTTTTCATTATCTTTAAATGCACGGCGTCGACGGCGAGATGGCAGTGATCGAATTAACAAAAGTGCATTTTACTTAACAAGGATGTAAAAAATATTTCAAGCTCGCTCAACAATAAGAGTTAATCAACTTACTACAATTTTCATCTCGTGTGCACGGATTGCCTTATAGATTAATTCAATACATGCACGCAATTTTAAGATTTCACCTCTACACTGTATTAAACCAAATTCCGTGTAATTCTTATAAGAATCACACCTGTTCATAATGCAATAATATTAGCATGGATGGAAATCCAAAATAACCTGTACGAGTACTTTGAAAATAATACGCTGTAGAACATTTAAATTCGGGACATTCGTATATTTCCTGAATAAATATGCTGAATTAAATTCACAATCATTCGCATATACATTTGCACATTTTTTTAACAAAAGATGCTTTCGGCTCTTTTGACAAAAAAAGCCCCTCCCAAAGAGTGGGGTATGAATGCCGGACCACATAACAATACAATCAAATTTAAATCTCGGATTAATCTGGTTCCTGAAGTAACAATTGCATCAGGCTCCCTTCATTTATTCTTATAACCAAATTTATAACGCCATTAGCATAACTGCATTATTTTATAACTGGATCGTATACGCATACAGGTTTCAGACATTAAAAATGCATTTATTCAGAACTCGCGTTTATTGTTTATTATTCAAGCAGGTCATTGTGCATTTTTAATTTGCAATCAGCCTGTCAAGTGTATTGAACAAAGCGTAATTTCCATTCCTCGAAATAGGGTCATTCGGTTCTTACCTCCGCTCAATTAAATTATGGAGGTAACAGGAATTATTAACACCATATACATTCAGGAAAGCTTAAAGTGTCCATTCTCCACCACCTCCCCCCTCCAACCACAAGTTCGAACGTGCACTATAGGTGTCGTTGGCAATTGGTATGTCTTGACTTTTAGGTTAATGGAATCCGTACCGTTACCATTACGAACATAAGAACAAAACAACCCGCCTAATATTTCATTGCAATTGTAATCCTATCACGTTACCGTTAAAAAGATTATAACAGCGAACATGCTGTTAAAATGACTAATATACAACAAGATTTCATTCGGCTCATTTGCAGTTCAGATCCTTTTTCAGAGCAAGCAAATTCACGGCTGATGCAAAACAGCCGCTTTCTTAACAAACTGGGTCACTCACGACCTAATAGACAACATCAAAAAAGCTCGTCATAATGCTTTCATGAAGTTTTAAAGGATTTACATACAAAGATAAGTAATAACGTGCTTTCAAATGCTTTCAAATAAGGTTTCGAAGCGCGATCGTTTTTTGACATGCCATCACGAATTACGTGTAGCAATATACAAGTAAACTATCAAATAAGTGCAATTGAAATTGTTTGGGAAACTATTTTCGAATAGATAAATCAACTGGTCAAATCTACGAGGAACAGATGTCAAGCCTCAGGTTAAAGAAGCGTTACCGATCTACTTCCTTGTTTCAGGATATGCTAATACTGTTCTTAGCCAAATTTACTACTTTATTATACTAAAATCCAATATTGGGAGGCTAATATTATACAAATTATGGCCACTTTAGAATAATTGATTGCCCTCAGCACCAAGCTTAACATTTATTGCACAGGCAATTGAGTATGGAATTTCAAATTTAAGCATGCTTACTTTTTTTCAACGTATAGGCCTAATGCCAAAATTAGAAACTTGTTGGACGCATACAAGGCCATTTTGAAAATTGAGAAAAGGATTGGTGGACGTGTATGTGCACACTGTAATTTCAATTCCCAAATTAAAGTTGTTTGATTTCCAGAAAGTTTCAAGAACAACGGTGAAGTTCTACATGTAGTGTCATATTGGCAGTTAAGCATATGGTGTTATAAATGCTAATTAATTAAACCATTAAAACGGACTTTATTATACATAGGATATGAACTCTGCTCGCAAGAGTGAGCAGCTCAGGAGGCCGATGCCCTGAAATAAAAGTCAAGGCTAACCGAAAAGGATACGGTTTAATTCATACGCAATTTAGAAGAGCGCTAACATTTGAAATGTGTAGACAAACTAATTAAACGTGAATACTAGACCTTATTTGCATGGGGTTCTTCAGAGAATTGAAAATTAAATGTGCATACATTAGTGACGGACCGAAGAGGAGTTCGAAGAACTACACTGCACGTACATGTACAAATAATAACTATACAAGTCTATTATTGAATCGGTAATGGTTTATAAATAACTCGAAATTCTACGAAACACAAGCGGATATAAATATTGACTACTTATACACTGTAGCTGATACGCGTAAATTTCATTTCAGGAAAGTAATTCAGTTCATAAACCAGAACTTTCCGATGCCGGTGTAATAATTTTAATATCTTAACAATAATTTTAAACAACAAGAATGCAGCAGCTTAAGGAATCTAACTGAATAAAAATGAATGAAGTGATGTTTTTACAAAATATTCGTCCACAAATCAGATCAAATCATAGCACGCAATGCAAAAATTGTGCATCGCTAGCAAACTGTTCTTTCAGTTGTTCATCCACCTTCAACATGGAGCAACACCCCCATTACTCCTTTTTGTTGCTAGGAGTTTGGTTTCCTATGCGTCTTATCAAATTATATACCCTTCTGATTTTAAAAAATCGAACAAAATGGCCTGTAAACTATGTTTTACTGTAAGTGCCATTAAATTCGATAGCCCACTAATAGCTAGTTGGATGACCTGGCATTTGTACAATGCAAAACGTTGTTAATTGCCAAATGCAAACCATTTGATAAGTGCATATAATTTCCTAATCTAACATTTATTTTTTAAATCACAAATCCGAACACTGATCTCTATTTGCATAACCAAAACGTTTTGACCACTTTCCCAGGTCTTCGCATTTTCAGTTATTCAACGTCTTATGCATGTTATGCGCTTACTATCATGCACTTTTATTTTAAATGGGAACATGAAGGACGTGCTCACGCTCGTTCACAAAAGTTTAGCGTGGCCATGAACTTGCTCTCAAAAAGCTTCCGCCAGCCACAATGAACTTCTCAGTAAGTTCGTTTTTGCTTTTTTTTTCCACTCGAAATAACAGAGATGGGCGTGGGCATTCGGTGCAATGATCTAGCAAGCGGCAACATAGAAATGGTAAAACTTGAGGAATTTCTTAAACTTAAGGCTTCAGGTAATAAGTATTTTTCTGGGAAAATGCACCTAGAATTCTGCAGGCAAGTCAGAGTGACCATATCATTGCAAAAGGGACTGTCGAGAGTCGCGACTCAATTGAAGCGAAAGCTCCCTGCCACGAAAGGGCAATCTATGAGGTCAAACCTCAGATTTACTACTAGCCCTGCCAATTAAGATATAAAATGTTGCCCGTCCTACTGTCCAACGATATGAAGAGTCCAATACAAGAGTCAAAGACCATAAGGGATTCTCTTCTACACGAGGGGGCATTTTGAAACCCGATACATGCTAGGAACGTTTTCGTTGAGAAAATTGGTAAATCAAATGCACACTTACTATTATTTGGTATTATGTTGATATACCATATTCAAGATAGTAGTTTCTACATTGTAATATGATATCGTGAAAGTCTCAAATAAAGTAATAAGCAATTTGGAAAACTACACTAGACCTAGAATAAAATTGAAAACGCATAAACAGCATGTATTTTTTTGCTTTATGTTTTATTTCAGTTCAACATGTATACAAGTACATTCATCTGATCTTTTTTTTCCTACTAGTGAGATAGCGATATTTTAGATGAAACGTAAGAATGCGCACAATGTCATTTCGTTTTACGAACATGATATGCTCGTAGCGTTGTACGTACAGGACAAACGTTTTCTGAACACTGATGCGATACTGTGAAGTTTCCAAATTTAAATATAACCATCCAATAGTTTTTTGGACCGCTAACTTTTATACAAACGTTCCTAGGCTTTAACCCCGTAACCAACAACTATGAAGACATTGAACATCAATAGGTTGATCATTTCTATCGCTGAACATTTCCATCCTTTGGCGTTACAGCATATCCAGCAGACTCGCAAGTAAGTGTACCCTCCACCACATCGTTTTTACGTTTCAGGCAAGAAATTCCCAGGATTAAAATATTCCCAAGCCCCTATGTTTTAGGCGAGCAAAGGCATTCCAACTGGAGGACGACCACCCCAGAATGCCACTGACCTAGACCTACTCGAGATGTTGGGGGAAAGCATTTTTGCCAGAGGGTACGGCTTTAGCCATTCCTTGCCATTTCCTACTTTCACCGGCTAACTAGCAATCAACATGAACCTCAGGTGGAAAAGTCAGTAACAGGTGGATCGGGCAGGGCAGCTTGGCTCACTGCCTGCCTCATCTAATAAATACGTTCCTTCCTGACAATATATCAATAATGCCCTCGTTTGATTTGTTTTGTGATAAAACCTCGACAGATAACGCGTTACAAAAGCTGAAGTGGATTCGAGGCAACAAAAGACTGTGACGAAAACGTTTGAAAATGTCACGAGGAAAAGAGGGGGAACAATACTACCAAATTTCGGTAAAATGTGTAAACAATTTTGGCAAAACACTATAATGTATAAAAAGCAGCTATTTTTCTTTTATAAACAACACCAACCTTGCAGATCAAGTTCTAACCATTTCAGGTTCAAAATACATGCATAATGGAAATTTTCAATGAAAACAGTGGCAAATCAATAGTTTGAAATGAAATTTCTCGACTGATTTGTCTCGTTAAGGGTAAGTTTACTTAGTTAATTCCGCAAAAAAAAATCATGCGGGAGAGAATTCAGTAATTGAGTATGAAGAGATGACAGGAAGGAATATGACCATGGCCAACTTTTTGAGGCAGTAATGAAAGACTGAAAAATGTATCTAAATAGAAAACTTGCATCCTCCAATCATAGAATATTGCAATATGTATTGCATGATTGCGATTGGTTGATGATACAGAGTACTAATTATCAATGTACGATATCAAATGCAGTACATCAGGCAGCAATCTATTCAGTATTAAAAACAACCCCCGGATATCTGTAATTCCGATTTGAAAAATAAAATCTGTGTAAGATGAGCGATTTCAACAATAAACTTGCGGAAATGCGTATGCGAGATCCTGGTTGATCGTATTTCAACAATCGTTATGATGTTTATTAGGGGTTCCAAAATCTATTGTGCAGTGAATGAAACAAGGGGGGAAAACAATTCGACGAGCGACATTCAGCACGTTTTCAACAATTTGAATTTTAACGGGTTATCTGAATTATGCATTATATATTATTTCACCAAACTTTTCCTTCATTCCAAAAAAAAAATGTTTACATAAGAGGTGTGTGGCTTACGTTGGTTTTGAAGGTTTTGTCACAAAAGATAGGATTGCGACAGTGCATAATATAATAGATAGACGGCAACATTCCGCCGAAGTTTAGCGCTAATTCAAAAATCGTGTTTAAAACCCCCGAAAAGATGAATTATGAGCACTATCATAAAGATAAAAAGGTTTTTGAATATTCACGTGACGGTGATGCACTTTTTCAATACAAAATCAGATCGAGAACAAAGTTACATTATTTTTATTTTGTTTAATCCAAGTGCGGCAGATGTGGTTAAAGATTGCTCAAAATGATCGTTACGAAAAACGACCAAGTTGGAAATTCCATTTACTAGACGTCCACAAAACGGCTTTTTTATTTACCAAATTGTGTACTTTTTGAGTATTCTTCAATTTAGGATTCGCAAATTTTGTCTCTGTAACGCCAATAATTTAGAAAACGATATGGCGTGGATCAGTCTCGACTTCGGTTTATCCCCTGTAGGGGATCCTGGCGGATGAGAGATTGCCCTTCGTTTATCTCAGAGAATATGTACCAATCGTTAAAACTCCCTATAACTACTGTAAGTGTATTTTCAACAGGTAGTATATAAAAATGAACGTTTTTATGTCCGCCACAGGCTAACCTTGAGGGCAATTTAAAGGTTGACCTTTACAATACGCGTACCTTTATTTTTGAAGAATGATAACTGCTAAGAAGTTGCAAATATCAAATTAACAGCCACAGAGGAAATCGCCACTAGTGGAAGCAATAATAAATGTGCAAGAAAGAATGGATTACACTTAAAATCGCACGTAACACATTTTTTCAGAGTTCGATGCAGACTGCACAGTTATAAATAGCTTGCCGAGAAAAATATTTCACGATGACAGTTCCACAAAGAGAGGAAAAAACTGAAAACGAAATAGGTGGCAACGGATGCAAATCCAAATGTTTCACAGTTTTTTTCCGACATCTTGTTGGTCTGTACAACGATGTTAACAACAATAAATTTAATGTCTAGCTGCCGTGCATGCAGTGGCACCTTTTTATGTTCAAGGATAACTTGCTTGATGAGTGTAGTGAGAAATGAAATGCATGCAATTTTTCAACAAACGATTATTTTCGCAGTAAGAGTGCCGGTGCGTTAGGCTCCTCCATGAGACTCAAAACCAATAGCTAAGATTACTGTACGTGCTTGAGGTGTACGGATTCAGAGGAGTTCGTTTCACCCATTCGCTATGGTTTTCTTGAAGATGCAATATGCGCATACATCGAGTTACACCAAAACGAATTAATGTTAATTAGTGCAGTATACATAGCTAACAAGTTCACGTTACACCTGCATTGTTTGCCGCCAAACCCCAGTGATAAACTATGCAACGTTTGTGTTCATGCCTTTCAACTAATGTACGATTCCATACAACGAGTCAAATTTTCCACATACTTCAAATAATTATTGTTGCAAAAATAAAAGGCGAAGTGCGAGGGGAAGATGTCGGGTGCAAGCGCGATTTGAAAGGATGACTCGGAACAAAACTTTGCCAATGAAAATCAATATTCTTGGCTCGAATTTCTCAAAATTGGCTTAGCCTGTTAAATTCCCCACACAATCTGTAATCGGTCACCAACCTTATTCGCTAATCACGAGCGAGTAGTTTTAACATAAACTCAGGTCAGGTAAGCATTTAAGGTCACCTGCAGCTGGGATGGGGCGTGCATGTCCAATGGCGTTAAGGAAGAATGTAAGACGGAAATGACCACCGTAGTTCTTTACTCAAAATTCAGGGTGGAATTTCGCTGAACTGAATATCCGAATCAAATTTGTATGGTGTGTCTAAGAGGCATGAAATCACCTGCGTTGAAATGCGCCACTATATTAAGTAACAAGCTTTCGTAACAGCTGCACGCTTGTCACAATTAGTGTGTGAAGTTTGCTAGACTAGACTACGGTATTGTACAGGATTTAATCTCCGAGCCCCGAATTAAAATCGGCGTTAAATGGTGGGCGTGACGAAAAGAAATGGAGCGATCACACATCACTGCATGCCTTATTACTCAAATAGTCCCATTTTTATTCACCGACACAATAAGACTTGTTTCACAGACTTGTCTGAAAATAGGCTTTTCCCCTACTGATTTTGAGTTGGTCAGCTTAAGCGTGACATTCATTTTCATCTGACACAACAGTGATCACACCAGGGCTTTACAACTTCTTGAAATACTCTACAGAATAGATAAAAGCTATGATGGCATACATGGTAAACGGCAATTTTTCGTATTTAAGCATCTGACAAGGCCATCATTATTTTCAGGTCTGTCCCATATTTCATTTTGAATATGGAGAACATAAATTAGAAAATGACCATTCAAAGTTCAGGTAGATAGTTATACACCTGTAAATACGTAGGCACATTAAAATCAATGTTAACTGTCAGAAAAATATTTTCTAGACCAAACCTAATTCATGCAGGCATCCTTACTGCTAAATAAGAAAGATGAACAGAAATACCGTATATACAAACACAGGTTTTCAAACTATTTCCCACGTGACACTAACCCCTCGTCAAATGGCATTAAGTCGCTGCATTTCATGTAATGATTGCTAGTTGCATTGAATTCATGCATCTCATTGTGCAAACGCAAACATGTATATCCACAAAGCTCTAATGGGAATAGTACTTCCAATAATGGCATCATTAAAAGTTGATAAGCTATTTCGCTAGCCCAGTTTCTATATAAAAAGGATTCGTTCAGATCCATTTGGTATTGAAATTAGTTGTGTTGAATTGCATAGCAGTTCTTCGAACCTGCATTATGAATGAAAAGATGGCGATTGACGTCATTTCACAAGTGGTTTTAGAAATGACATAATATGACGAAAACTCATACCCGACAACATGGCACCGAGTCACCTGTGCAAACAAAAGCACCGGCCAGACTTATTCGCACGCAAAATACAAATTGGAACGAATTTTGTACACCCACGTTATAGACCATATATTTATCATCGCTTAAGCTGTGTCACTGACGCAAAACTATAGAATACCTGCAACATAACTTTATTAAACTGCCCAACGGACTTGGAAATACCATAAAAGTTACACGATTACTGTACCTGTCACCAAGTCATGGACACGGATCGTAATTCTGGGGAAAATATGGGTAGCACAACTTGCTATCGCGTGTGAGTCACTCTAAATCCTGCAAGAGGCCAACCCAATTTGGCCCTCTTTTGTAGTCAGGTGTGTGAAATAGACCGATAACCGGTAAAACCAGCCTTTAAATGACCTTACCTTTGCATGCTAAGGCGCCAGTGAGTAAAATACGTTGAGCTCGAATGCGACCTGGCGCCCACACCATCACTACATGACTTTGTGAACATTATATTTGTGATGTTCTATATGGGATATTTCAGATTGAGAGTGCTTGTTCAACGAGTGCTTAATTTCAAATATGGCATTAGAACGTTAAAAAGTCACTGGAATGCCCAAATCCCAAACATAGGCTACATGCATGTAATATCAATTTGAAAATAGGAGTTAATGGGGGTAGTTGTTTCATAATTATGACATAAGTTGCACGCAAACTATTATGTTAGTCTATGCCCCAAAAGTAACTGAATCTGGTCGGATTGGTCTAAACTTGGGTTTAGTTGTCGATGGAAACCAGTCAGTGCATCAAAACGTTAATCTTTGCTAACCATCGATGAAATTAAAACGAACTGGATGCCACCGAAACAAAATCCGGTGGAAGTCATTAGGCATCTAATCCAATCTGTTATGATACATTTTATGCAGTTTTCAATTTATCAAATTAAAGAACGACTAGGGTCGCTTAGCTTTTCCATAAGTGCACGAGAATAAGTTCTTAATATCAGAAGACGCTGAGCTTTAAATTATTTCTCGAACATTCATGTTGCTTGCAATATTCTAGGCCTAAATTAACCACACCAGTTTTGAATGAGGCAACAAAATGCAGTAAGGACGAAATCTATAAATACGATTTTAGATATAGCCTATGACAACATGGTGCAAATACCAAAATCATTTTCCACTAAAACAATGAAAACTGAATGAGACAAGTCCAAAAGTTATTTGCAACTAATGAGCTCAAACTGTCGAGAGAATTACTATATTACAGGAGGCCGTCTGTCTGGCGTTTCTGCTTTCAACTAGGTCAAATCGCCCCTTAACATCGACCAAAGGGCATCAACCTAACAGGTAATTCTTAATTATTTTTTTTCCAAAAGGTCAAAACAACTAAAGATTGAAAACATTTTTTTCTTCAAAAGTTTGCCATGTAAGTACTGTCTGATCTTACAAAAGCTACAATTTTTAAATCAAAGAAAACAAGATTATTCAGTCACCTTTCTGTATAGGTTGACATTTTATAAAAAAAAATTACAAAATAAAAACAACTTTTTCTCACCCAACAATAGGTATCGAGTACATTTATTCAATCGTGTTATGTTAGCTTTCCAATAATAGTAAAATAATAATGTCTATATATCCCGGAACGGAAAAACTGATTTGTTATGTCAATTTGCTTCCGAAAGCATAACAAAGTACTATCTGTGACGTTAAGGTCCGCATATCAATTCCTAGCAGCGAATAGCGTTCGTTGTGAAAATAAAATAAGGTAGCGCCCTCTAGTGCTAACAGCTTAGCATCCCAAAGTTCATTTAACTCGCTCGTTATAAAGTATGTGAACACAGTTCTGTCGTTTATCAAAACTAAAACCATGGGTACAGGAAGCGACGACACTAAGGCCAAGATAGCGAGCAACGGTGACGCAAGGGTGGTCAAGAAATGCTCCTAAACAGGAGTGTGTGCGCATATTACAGAGGGGAGGAAAGAAATCGTTCTTGTTGGCTTGCGATGCAAGACGTTTGAGGATAACAGGTATAAAGGAGGAAAAACTGTACGAATGGAATATGTACATGTACTTATATAAACGACGGTATCACATTTATGGAGTTCAGCTATACATTTCTACATTCAGTCT
>JAQIXS010004699.1:0-14399 GCA_034700785.1 Rossiulus vilnensis
TTTAAAAAAATAAGTGTTTGTTAACTTACCATTGTAATTGAAAAAATTAAGATGGTATTTATTAGTTGCGTATAATTAAATGTGCATTTTCTTATTTGTATCTTTAAATACAATTGATAAAACAATTCAAATGGAATTTTATTTTAATTTAAGATTGCCATCTTCTTTCCACGTGCATCTAAAAAAGGAATTAAGATGTTTCACTTTGCAGTGTAGTGCATTTTTTTTAAATACAAAATTTGTTTACAAAAACAAATCAAAGAAATGTCATACGAACGAAATTTTTACTAAACCTGGATCCTGGTGAGTTTAGACATTTCTTCATTTCCGGCGTTTTATCCTTCGCCTTTTTTACTTCCGGTGTTTTCGCCTATCATTCCAGCCATTTCCAAGAGCCCTAACCACCCTTTGACCCATTTTCAAAGCCAAATATCTCAAAAGCTGTCAACTCAGATTTATTTTTTTCATTTTTCCTAAAAAGAGCAGTTATTTTTCTATTGGAAACCACATTTCTCCTTTTTTTCTCTTTTGGGTTTCAAGAAAGAGGTCAATTATTTAAAATCATGGAACGCCGTTTGCGATAGTTTGAAATTTCAGACTACGACTACGTGCAAGTTTCTTACGAATACCATTTAAAAAAAATGAAATGCGAGGCAAAAACTTTAAAACCGTTTATTTCAAAATCGGGAATTTTAGCCTTTAATTTTGCACAAAACATTCTTACAAATGCAGTCACTGAAATTTCTAGGTAAAATTTCCATATTTACAATCAATTATCTCAAAATGTTCGCCTACGGCATTCAATTTTTTAAGTAATAGTATTTTTATTACTATTATTTTTATACTATTACTTAAAATGCAAATGCCGTTGGCGAACATTTTCAGATGATTAATTGGAAATCTAGAAATTTAACCTAGAAAGTTCAGTGACTTTACTTATGTCTAAAATTCCCTAAAATGCCCAATCGGTCCATTCAGGACAGTTACGCCTATGGCTGCGAGGGTGTCGAACGCCTTTTCTTCGTAGCGCAAATTTCGGAGAAATTCCAACTTCGAAAACAGGATTCGTTTATGCAAATTTTTCATTCTGGAAAGTGCGAAATCGCTTCGCGCATGCGCACCACACTTCGGATTCGGATCCAGATCCAGCTCCTCCTTTGACACACTTCCGGTGTGGATTCGTCCTTGCCGCAGTCCGTGCGCGTCTTGGGTTCCAGGGAGAGCCGTTACCACGCCGAACACTTTCTCATTTCGGATTTGGATAACAAACCAAATGTAATTCAACGCAGTGCGTCTTGGTCTGCGCTAGAATGGAAAGGTGAAACGGCTGAATGCTGAAAATCCCATTTCGCCTTCTAAATTGGATTTCATGACGGTAAGCAAATGATCGTTTTTTTCTGCAAAAACGAGACGTCCACTAAGGTGGGCGCGATTGTGACCTTTTTTATTTGTGCCGAATGCCTCGTTATTTGGGTGAAACACGATAGTCCCTTCATCCCCGGACCCCGGTAGATATGCAAAACAGGGGCGTTTCAGGCAAAATCGATATCTGGTCACTGCAGGCCTTGGCCTAGGCTCCGGCGCGCAGGGGTCGTCCATAAAGTGCCTGGGGCGAAATCTTTTGGAATGAAGATTTTGGATAAAGTGCGGGTACGGGAGCATCTACACGGCATAAAATCCCTCCCCGATGCTAAGATAAAAGATTCAGATTGGCATGTCTAAAATCGCGTTTGATGATTGGAATAAAATTTTAATTGATAGGCCTGCGTTGCTGCAGCCAACTACTCCAGGAACCTGTCTAGGCCGTAAAGCGACTTAAGACATGAAAATCTGAATCTTTTGTCTTAACGTAAGGGAGGGATTTTAGGACGTGCAGATGCTCTCGTGCGTCGTTATGCAGCCACGTTTCGCTAAAAGGCTCCCAGCAAGCACCCAAGATGTGTCCAATGTGCAACAATTTGTTCTACGCAGATTTGCACGAATTATTTGTGATTACCATGCATGAAGAATGTCGTCCTTCGTTATCTTCCGTTTCAAATGTTACAGCATGTTAGGTTACAACATGTAAAATCCTCAAATGCAGCCTCCGAAAACAGGCATATCAATTTTTTGGAGGTTCCATTTTATGGCCTCGACCGGTTTTCGGAGGCTCCATTTGAAATTTGGACATGTTAGTTTTGTTTTTGTTTTTTTATTTATTTATTTTTTGTAACGCAAATGGGCCGTTTTAAAATTGCGTGGATTGTGGAAGACAACAGTAGGCTACGACCAATTCTACATAGTGAAAAATAAATTCCACAGTGATGATTAGTAATTTGTGCCTTCTGGAGGCCCACTTTTTGTTCACGTGTTTCACTATACGGCCGAAAAGTAGTGAAACCAGATTGTTTCTAGAGGCGTATGGAGCCAGCTACTCCGGGAACCTGTCTAGGCCGTAAAGCGAAGTATGTTAATAATGGAGAAAGCAGACAGGTGCGGGAGCTAGGGGTGCGAAAACCGGACAGGAGGGGGATTCAATGGGATAGTCAGTTGGAATTTCCGAGTTTAATCCGATTAAAAACTGGGTGTAATGTACTGAAATCTGAAAAAAAACTGATGTTCTGATTTACTGCTGACTGTGGTTATACGTATCAAACTCGATACGATGCTTTTAAATTGTGTTCAGTGGGACAGCATTTTTCCAAATCGGACCTGACATGCAGGGAAAGGTGGGCGGGAGGAAAAGGAGTTTTAAAAATGATGAATATTCCAGAACTTCCTTTATGGATTGCCTCAATTTGAAAATGTCTCGTTTATTTATAAATAAAAAAATGAAATAAGCACGGGAAAAAATCCGTTATTCTGAAGTTGCAAAACGGTTTTGTCCCAGAACCGGTTGTAATGAAACCGTATTTTTTATATTATTTTATAATTATTAATTATTGCAATAATTTACTAAGAATTAAAAGTCTGCCAAATTGCAAATAATCTAGATTTTAAAAAATAGTTTGCTTGCGAAGTTCCATTAGTTTATTAACCTCAACACTATAGATAACTAATTATAAAGTTTAAATACATAATTTGTAATCTCGATTTTCAAAATATTTTGCGTGCATGGTTCTATTAATTGACCATCCTCAGCATTTTTTTCAGATAATGTTTTGACTAGCGTGTTTAAAAATTGTAAATTGTGACCTGAAATCAATTCATTTTTTCCCCATTTATAACGGGAATCGATTTTTTAGCAGTATAATAAATAGAAAGCGTCATTGAACGTCAAATCAGTCATTATTTTGCGATCTTGCAAGTTTTCCAAGAAACCTTCAATTAATATCCTAATTTTGGAATTTAGAAAAACTGTCGTAACAAATAGGTTTTTAGTGCATTTTATCAATTTTAATTTTAAAATCGAAAATTAAAAAACAGATGAAGGTAAGCCTGTATGATCTGTAACCCCATTTTGGATGTTAATCAGTGTTAAAATTCTTTAATTCCACTACTTTAAATACACTGTAGTGATATATTTTTCGTTTTTTTTATGTTGTGAACCATAGATATTTCAATTTGACCATTCTACAGAAAGCGCGTTTTTTTAGTTTTTCGTATTGCTGATTCCACGCTTATAGTAATACTGTAATTTGGGATTTAAAAAGAAAAATTAAACAATTACAATGCATTTTTTGCAAATTATTTACAACTATAATAAATAAGGTATACTTAAACTTATGCTTGTTGTGTTAGTTCATGAACAAATTTGCAAAGATTGGTTGGCATCATGGGACCATTGATTATCATTAATAATACTTCTTATATATCATTGTATTTAATTCGTTCCATTTAATTTTGTGACTAGTTATAGAAGGTAATTTTGAATTTCAGATGATGATATTGCGATACACGAGTATCTTTAAAATGCCCAACATTTCGCTCTGTCGGGTTTCTTCATGCACTGTTTATCATTACAATCATAATTACTTATATTTACATGATATTTTATACTTTAACTGTATTTATAATATTTATTTCATGATAAATCCAACATAAGGGCACCTTTATTATTTTTGGAAATTTATGCATAAAAGGCATCTGCATGCACGCTTACAAATGTTAATCACCATTAGTTCTGCTATACATTTAAAACAGTATTTTTTGACGTTTTTATTAATATTACTGACACCATTGTTCAATAAGTGCTCATCTCAATAGAAAGTTATTATCACAAACCATGGATTTTCGCCTGTTTTATTACGAAATTTGCTTTCTTGTAGGCTATTATTGGTTAAAGGAACGTCACGGGCCAACATTTTCTAAAAATCATTCACGGATTATGTATTTTAGCCCATATTTCTCGAAAAAATATTGATATGGATTACAGGCGGTCATTTTCGAAATCAACACCACAAATCATGGAGGTTTGAATGCATTTCTACTAAAAAAAATTGACAAAAATATAAAGCTAGACCCAAATATGCCCATCTCATTTTTGCTTCAAATGATTTTATAATTGCTAAATTAATATTTTCCGGTGTAAAAAGAATCGATTGTCCAATAGGGTCTGTGTTGTTTTGTATAGTTTGAAATTGCCCATTTATTTATTAAAAAATTCAACTAAGACTGCCCATCTCAAGAGGTTTTATTCTGAGGGGAAAATCTGCTTTCGGAAGTCGCATTTTCATAAATGTATTAATTAAATTCAAATTCATAAATTTTATCAACACTATTAAATAAATCTGGGGAAAAAACATGCAAACGGTTATTTTTTAATTAATTTTTTTTTTTTTGTATGAATAAACGGGTCGTTTTCAAACTATAAAAAACAACATCCTTGTGGACGAGCAAGAAAATACATGTAGTAATTATATTACATAGTAAGTATTTGAGGCCATTAGTTTCAAGCAAAGTATCTTTTTTGCATGGTGCGCATCGCAATATGAGAAAATGGTTAATAAATTTAAGCAGAAATGTTTTAATGATTTTAGAAATGTTAATAATGCAATAAATTAATGGGACCCATTCCGAATCGATCCACTAATATTATCAGGAAAAGTGAGGTTAGGTGGATCGACATTTTAAGCTCCCAGAACTAAACTGGAACTATTGGTCAGTGGTCATTTTTACGGAAGCCCATAGGGACAAACGGTGTCAGGATGAAAGTGGGTCGGGGGACGAGATGCGGCTTGCCTTTGTCCATGTGGGCTTCCGTTTATTATATATAGGCATAGCAGGCTCAAGGTGCTTGAATATTGAAGGACCATCGCAATTTCCAAGTAAGTTTCAAATGTAGGAATACTGCATGTTGAGGAGCTAAAATTAAAACTGATTAAAGGGAGAAGAAAGTAATTGGCATTGCTCAAAAAGCTATCAAATAAATCCAACTACTAAAAGCTGTCAATGTACAATATCTACTGTATAACTATGGACCACGTGGTCCATGCATGTATATTGGGGAAATAGGCCTATACTGTTACTTTACTGAAGCTACTAGTAACGAAAAATCTAGTAATAAGCTAAATAAATTTACTTTACTTTATTGAATAATGAAATCCCAGCTGTGAGAACGGATGGTTGTTGTAAAGGAGTTTAATTGAACTAAAGTGTCACGAAAATGTTAACGGTGAATTGGTAATGTTTTTGACGAATTAGCCTCATTTGTGTAAACGACAAGATCAGAAATCTAACATTTGCATGTGTATAATTATGCTTTCCCAAAAAGATGGTTGTCTCATATTTAATTTATTGTAAAATTAGCGATGTAAAATGTCACGTTGGCAAACATGTCCTAAAAGTCCTTAATATTCTTCAAACCCTGTGTATTGTGTTGTCAGATAGATGCACTTTGACAACACTGCCTTAATTGAATTTACTAAATGTAGAAGATGCCCTATTAAAAAAAAGAATAATGAAAACTAATGTTATTCTTGTAGTATTGCATTAAAAAGAAACATGAATAAGGAAGAAAATAATGCATCCTGAAAGTATGACCATTTGAAAAAAATTCCTAAAATAGTCCTAAAATTTAATCTAAAAAAATTCCTAAATTTCAAATAAATCTCTAATAAAATACAACCCTAAATACTTAACTTACACAACAGAGCTGAGGGCTCAATATATCATTCTACCATGTCATTATGTGTAATTACGATTGTAATGTTCCACAGCACCTGAAGAATCTGAACCGAGAGCGAAGCATCGCATATATTATAGAAGTATTGCAGAATTATGGACTGTGTCACCTCAAACCCAAATGCTACATCCGGTCGCAAGATGGAGCGAGTTAAATATCACGAAATCCGAAAAATATGGGGAGCGAAGGCGGCCAGAATATCAAAACAGATCAGCAAAGCTAAATTGCAAATGGCTGAGGACGAAGAAGAATTGATATACTTTCAAAAATGCAGGGAGGCCGGGATCAGACCAGATGAAGTTATTATTGAAACCAACTGCCAATGTTCATCGAGGTGTGCAACGGAGAAGGCATTCGAGAGGACATTGATTGAGGGTATGATTGATGATTATAACGAGGTGAACGCTTATTCAGTATCTTGGATTGATCATCTTTCTGGAAAACTAGCACCGTTAATGCCAGCTAACGTTTGCAAACTGGTTCATGAACTAACCCAACAAGAGTACCAGCGAGAAAGAAGCTTACACCGGGACCGATTTAACAAAAAATTTGATGCCCTGTTTTATCAATCTACATATGGACCACTGCATATGGGAGGCTAGTCTTTTTGCTAACTGTACAATTGAAAGGTTTATGAGGAAATGTACACTGTGCCAGTGAGAGGGTTGTGTTTTCTGATTTTTCAATTAAGCATACTAATAAAAGTGGCCATTTAGCATTAAGAGGATCTACCACCAGGTTCTAGTTTCATTCTCTCACAAGTCTGCACTGAATTTATGGCTTTTTTTGCACGTGCAAAAGGAGCGCAAAATTTGTTCACATAAAAACCACGTGTAAAAACGTCAACGCTTGAAGTACGTGGGAAAACAACTGCATGTAGAACACGTGGAGATTAGTTCATGTGTTTTTAATTACGACCAGTCAATGGAGTTAAGGTCTAATGGCGAAATTAACAATGTCCACATTATTATTAACGGAATTACTTAGGCAAAATCTCTAGAAAATGTAATACAAAAATTTAGGCTTATATTTCTTTATATGGAAGAAAATTAATTGACTGATTACCATTTTAACATGATCACAAACTTAGCCAATGATTTTATGTAAAATTTGTGTAAAACATTGATGAATGGATCCATCAACAAACATTTACAAAAAATATTCACAAACTGAAAGCTAAAAGGTTTTAGTGAATGATATTCCATACTTGGACATTTTTCAGCACTTCAAACACATCTTCGTTTTTATTAGTACTATGCAAAATGTAATTGGTAAGTAGAAATGTTAACTAATTTTAAATTGCGTATGCCATGAAATGTTTTAATATTATAAATGAAATTATTGGGGAAACATTAGATTATTGGGTCATTCCATGCCAAGTTGTCCGTATTTCAAGATCGCTTATGCTCGGCCATTTTCAATTTTGTTAAAATTTAATGTGGACATACCTGCATCTATTGAATTGATTTCACAATTATTGAATGATACTGTGCAAAATTTCAGCTCCATGCAATATGGGACTGTTCTAAATGGCCGCTCCAGGCTATTAAATTTGTTTCTCACTGGTAGTGCTGCAGTCACATGATGCCCATGCAGATCATAAGCAGTAATAGTAGCATGCTCGGTTAACCCTAATTAGCAGCGTTCACAATTTTGAATTAAAATTTCAAATGCCTCATTGTTACATACCAGGCTGCAAATCAAGCTATAAATCCTGTTCTGAGAAAGTGTCAATGTTTAATTTGCCAAAAGGACCTTAATTGTTGAAATTGTGAAAACGGAAAATTCCATAAAAAGAGATAATTTCATTTTTACAAAAACCACAAAGGTTTGTGAAAAACATTTTAAGGCTACTGATGTCATTAGGCATGAATTGATCATTGATTGCAAACTAGCAAAATTAAGAAGAGGTAGACAACACTTAAACTAGGAGCTGTACCCTCTATTTTTTGCAAATTTGCCACATTAGCTGTCAAACAGCAACTGCCCTAGAAAAAGTCCCAAACAACATATGATTACTTTAAAAGATGTAAAAAGATTTGTAAGTGACTTTTTGTAAGTGGTTTATGTAAATGAGCAATCAAATTTTGCTAAGTAGAATAATGCTGACCAGCTATGGTAAACTCAAATGTTCTGCTTGTAGTGGCGTTACCTACTGAAATTAAGCACACCATAACCAACTGCATAAGGAACTGCAGAACTACTATGAAAGAATGAGGAAGAAAAAATTCTAGTCTTAAGAAGCAGCTTTAGAAAATGAATAAATTGATGGGCAATGTGGAAACACTTCTTGGACAGAAAAAAAATCCTGCCAGACAGCAGTTATTAATCAGGCAACTTATGCAAAAGTCTACATCTAAAAAATAGTATCGAATGCGATGTGACCCTGACTGGATGTTCGATTGTGTTCTGCTGAGAATAAAATCTCCAAAAGCATACATATATCTTTGGGAAAACCAGCACATACCAATGCCATCACTATCATTGCTGTACATGCAAAATATGGCTCCTGAGTTTGGCTTTTAAGAGGATCTATTCCACCTTCTGAATGAGTCTGTCTGTGTGTGGTGTTGTTTTCTTAAGCCTTCCTGATCTTGACTTGTCTTCCATACTCCCATTCTCACGAATATTTCTTCACTGTATAACCCACAGTGGACTTGGAAACCAGAAGTTCTTTTGAAATTTGGGAGTAAGACATGCCCATCTCTACCTTTTCCACTATTCGCTTACGAAGTGCAACTGGAGTAAATGGAGCCATTCTAAAGCAAACTATGAAATACATTATCACTAACTAGTGATTACTAAAGCTAAACTAATGTACTTACCAATGAAGGTGGCAATGACAAATCACTGTCCTAAAACGTTTGCCATGCCGTTTTTATTTAATTGGATTAATTTGCATATTTCTTCATTTGACCAAACTCCAAATTGTAAAGCAAGATTGCATATATAATTAGGAATTATATATGCAATCTCGAATTATAATTAGGAATGTTAGGAATAATTGGATCGTCCTAAAACTTTTGTCAGCCACTGGACGTGTTAGAACTATCAACAAAAGGGCGTTCGAAACATGAAATTAACACGTTAGCCCTGTAGAGAAAGATGACTGCATAACAATGTCTCAGATATACCAATTCAATGCAACGCAATGCTCTGGCATGTCCATAGCGTCAAGTCAGTCTTCCAGGATCCCGTCCATGCATTCGCTTCAGCTTGATGACGTCACCAACAGGCTTTCTCACTCTTTCCACAAATGTGCAACTCATTCCGACCCCGGGGTCAGCGTCCGTCATCGCCCCGCCGAATTAATGACGAATCAATTAAGGACGTCCCGCGGGGTGGCGCGGCGAGCGTCCCGTGTCCCGCGCCGAGATGGCAAGTCCCCCGGGTCCATGACGGTGCAATTAGGGAGGGAATAAGTTAATCAAAGCTCATCAAAAAGGCCCTCCCTGGCGATGACCATGATTCGGCTGATTCTCTCCAAATCTCAGCTTCTGTGCAATCAGCCCGCCTTGTTCCTGCCATCATTATCACTTGATCAGTTGATCACTGGCTTCTAGAATGACTTAATTATCGGGTTCGACGAGTCCTGGTCTAGTGGCTCCGTCTGGTGGCTGCGTGCTGCGCTGGAGAGGGCGGCCATCCAATGAGAAGATGAACACCGGAAGTGGTGGTGTAACGCGTAACACCGGAAGGTCGTGGAATTTGGGTATTTGGTGGGTAACTGAGACACATCTACATTAAGAATAGTGGGATATGGGCCAGTATCTGGTACCAGTTACCAGGCTGCTGGAATGGATATCAGTGATCGTGATCAATGAACTACTGACGTTCATGTACCATGGTTATTGCTGTTATGATCAGTACTGATTGTAACCGTGGTGTGATCAAACTCTGTTGCCGTCAGCCATGGTCAGTAAAGCGCAACGGAAGAATTGATCAACATTCTTCAGCAACAGGGTGCCAAGCCGTAACGTATCAAGTGCCACCGATCACCTTTTCGGCAGAGGGAAAAACGGGGATACCGGAAGCATCGAACTGATTTCGTTCCATGGACAAGCTCGGACGGCGCGCACCGTTTACGTTTAATGGTCGACATCTTTCCAGAACGTCGCATGTGCCGCTTGCACGTGCTGCGCCGCCAATGAACGTTCAGAACACAATTTTCTCCCGCTACAGTCGGTTGATGGCCTTCGTTGCTCCAGTTTGGCTTCCCACTTTTATCTTTACTTTCATATGCGATCAAGAAATGGTCTGGTGTTGACCACCACGAACTGATGCTTGGCACTAGCATCACGTTGCGTTGGTGGCACGGTCAGTTGTCCCTCCACAAGGCCCAGGGGTGTCCCAATCTAACCCCTCACCACTCTAGCACGTGGCTAATGGCTCCCGTGCAACGCATAAAACGAAGTAGTTCGAACATTCGGGCACTTACGACGTTATGGTGTGGCATTTAAAAAATTTTTTTAGTGATATGGTGTCATAGCTACGAGTCTTTACAACGAAACCAATTGGTTCCAGGCTTTCGCAAATCGTCAAAGTTGACTTTTTGGCCAGGTTTTTTGGTGCAAGTGGTGTTGAATCGTGACAAATCGAGCCGGAAAACGCTGATTCCGAAGCGGCCATTAATCACGAGCCCGTCGAATTGGAGCGGCTGCGTCAACGCTGAATGAGAGTCGTGCGTGCTCTTCCAATTGATGGCACCGTTTGGCTGATGGATGGATGGACTCTGTGCACACAATGCAATCGACTCCTGTTGGAACAACTGGCCCGGGTTTTGTGCGCCGAAAGCGAGACGCGCAAGTGGCGGGTTTTGTGCGCTCGCGGGTACGCATCCCGGTCGAACCCATTGTCACCTCCGGTCTTAATGGTGGGATTGATGGAGACGAAATTCCAGAAAATGAAAGTAAATTCATGCCAGGTGTCATACCAGATACAGCTTACAAACTATTTTGTGATAATTCAGGAAAAGGCGGCCGAAATGCATTTTGGGAGATTTAGTCCCAAATGAAAATTTCAGAAAATGAAAGTAAATTCATACCAGATGTAAGATTTTTTTTGCGGAAAGCGCCCTATCGTGGCATTATTTCCCATACAGCATACAATTTTGTGATAATTTAGGACATGACTGCCGAAATGCATTTTGGGAAATTTAGTCCCAAATGGAAATTTTTCCAAGGCGCCATTATTTCCTAAATGGTTCACAAATGGCACACAACCCGAAAATAAAATTATCATGAGTTCCAAGTACGAAACATTTATCACAAATTTAAAATGCATGTATAAAAATAGCCTGTCTTATGCCCACAATGTTCCATTAATTGATATTCCTCAACATTTGTCATTAGCGAATTGTATGACAAAATTCATATCTGCAATTAACTTTTAGAAAATGTTCGTCCACGACGTTCCTTTAATTAATAATGAAGCAATTTTTTTTATGGAAAAATAGGCTATAATCAACAATTTGCCATGAATTTTTCGAACATTTTAACCTAGGGCGTTTTAAATTTTTTGTTGCTTGTGAGATTTCCTGGCGGTTTTTTTTTTCAAAAAAAAATATGGGCTAACTTCACATAATTTAGTTAGTACAGTAGATATCAGTACAAATATATTGACATTAGTGCAAAATATATTTATTTCAGTAGTTCCAAAAACCACCGTAATATTGATATCTCTAAGCAAACTGATATCAGTGGTCAAAAAAACCAGTGTATATATTTATATCAGTATAGAAACATAGTGATACCACTAACCATACTGATATTAGTAGTCCCAAAAACCACTGTAATATTGATATCTCTAAGCAAACTGATATTAGTAGTCCTAAAAACCAGTGTATATATTTATATCAGTATAGAAACATAGTGATATCACTAACCATACTGATATTAGTAGTCCCAAAAACCACTGTAATATTGATATCTCTAAGCAAACTGATATCAGTAGTCCCAAAAAACCAATAGATTTATATAGTGATGTCACCACTGTTATAGTGATATCAGTAGAGAATCTCATACTGATCATTTCACCAGAGTTGTCCATCCACTTGACACCACCCAAGTAAACAGATCATGCAAAAATTGCAGAGCATGGAAAATTACCTTTTGGAGTGTGTTAGCTGAATTAATATTCTTGCATATGCATAAAATTTCTTAAATATCTGCGGACGTTTGTCAGTTATTCCAAATGAATATTTCTGCAGAAACTGGTTAAACTGCTTAAATTTTCGCAGAACATTCTTCAACGACTCCACTGCAGAACTTTGGTCAAATTGGACATCAGTTAATTTATTTTCACAAAATGACATTTTAAATTCGAAAAATGACAAATAACTAAAATGTCCCTAGCACGTGCCACCGTAGGCATGGCAAACCTGGTATTGTCAGGAAAATTAGAATGTCAGGGAATATTGACGTATTTTTGAATTTTTTTTTTTTTTGGAAACTCAACATATCAGTCTTACATTTGCTTTCGGGCGTCTGCTAACATAAGAAATCATAGAATTCATGAAATGTAATGCAGCTCATGGACATCAAAAGTCATGATGTGATGTCAACTGTAGCAACTCAAAAAATTAATAGTGATTCAAATGTTCAAACGCATACTTAGTCAAATTGTACGTCGGTGATACTGATATCAGTAGTCCCAAAAACCCACGATATTTATATACAGATGTCACTACTGTTATAGTGATATCAATAGAGAATCGCGTAATGGTCTTTTCACTATATACCAGTCACTATACTGGTAATTCCACTGTTGACCAGTACACCAGTAAGTCATAATTCCTGTCCGTCTGTCCTTAAATCTGTAAGGCTAGAATTGATGGACGTCCTAGGTGAACGGCCCATGAGACCAACTGCGACATCCGGTGCTAATCGAGATGCTTTCCCCTAAAACCGGCAGTCTTAATTAAGACGTCACCTATGCAGGCCGCTGGCGGATGCGCCGTAATTCTGCATAAAATCCCGATAAATCACTGCAGTGCCAGGCACACAAAAGCCCTCGAGAGCAGCCATGACAACAATGGCACTGCCAACAATGCAATTTGCAGAAGTGAATTTCTTTGAAAACGTCCTTTCTGGCGACATTTTGGCCAGGGGTCAGCGCGGGGCCAGGGCCAGGACGGCGGAACTCGGTGGAGCCAGTCTGGGCCGCTGCGAGGAAGTGGGCCATTGAAATGTAAATTCTAATTTCGGGCGAAACGCTTTCAGAACTGTCTGGCATTGTCCTGAGAGCAATGAAGTAAACGCTGGACAAATGACTTTAAATTTCAATTTCTTTCCTCTCATTTTGTTATTTTTCGTGGTTGGAAATCCGAAAATTGCTGTTAGAAGCTTGTGTTTTGGGCATTTTGAATTGTTTTTAACATGTTCTTAGCACGTGATAGGTGTCTGTGGCTGGTAGTTCCTGAACGGGTTCTTAGGTTGGAACTGTAGGCATAGGCAAATGTTTAAAATGATAACATGAACGTAATGTGTAACGAATGTGAACATATGCATAGCTCATTATAAACACTGCTAGGGCGTGTCGGATGCCCACTTGTTTGGGTGTTTGAACACGTGTTTAAGGCGATGCCATGGGGACATGTCAAGTTGCTTGACAGCGACATGTTTGGACATGTCAAAGCTTTGTTCTACCTTGACGATTTTGTTTATTCAATTTTTGGGATTTACCTCGGAATGAGTGTTATAAACTCATGTGTGAGATGGACATGGTATGAAATTTCGAAGTCAAGGTTAATTGGAACACATAAACATTATTGAAACATGTCAGAGTAGGTGGTTCTGAGCAAATGTCTTTAGAATTCTATTTTTGGGATTTACTTCGTAATGAGTTCGTTATAAACCCAAGCATTGCATGTTCTAGAGCAAAGTTAATCAGAACACTTGAACATTGTTGAAACATGCCTGAGACGTATTTGAACGTGTCAGAGAAGTTGGTTCTGAGCAAATGCCTTTAAAATGTTGATTTTATTTCTAACATGTACTTTGGGATCAGTATTAAACATTGTTTTTAATATTCATTTTTAATTTAAAAAAAATTCAATAATTACACGACCACGTTCTGTTGCGAACATCCCCTTTTTTAAAATTATTACAAAAAGTGACGTCATATCAGTCAGGTGATATGTTCACTTTTTAGCAATCCTCTGCTAGAAATCTAAGTGGACGACCTAATTTTCTAACTCCTAATAATCAGTAGATGCTTGATTTAAGTATATCACTAACCTTTTTACCATTGTTATGTATATTTATATTATTGTTATTGATATATTTTCTTATTATAT
>JAQIXS010004700.1:0-14398 GCA_034700785.1 Rossiulus vilnensis
TAGTTCCTGGGATGTTCCGTCGAAGACATCAAGTAGTACGTACCATCATGTTTTGACATTACAACCCCATTGAGGGTCCCTGCTTAGTGTCATGGTGGGGCTGTTTAACTTGAAGTGAAGTCAGTTCAGTGGATGCAGCAGGATTGTTGCATGACTTCTCAGAGAACTTTTCCCCTGGAGGCCCTTTTCATCTTGTCTGTCATTAATGTTAGGTTCCAAAAGTAAGCATTTCGGTATTATTTCAAACTACCAATGCATTATGATTTAAGCTTATTTCTGTAAGGGATACTTGTATTTCCTAACTGTTTTATGCGCTCTATCCACACTGAGTGTGTGCAGTTTTAGAAATTTAAGTTTACGTATGATGTAGCGGCAGGGGAGTGCAATGGTAAATTGTTGCTTTTATTTTGTAGAAAATATAGCATTTATATTTAAGATCATAACATTTGCCTAAGAAGTTTCTTTTAGTGTATAGTATTGTTTATTTTTTTAAGAAATGTCGGCTACATTCTTCATGCGTGATAAGTGAGCAAAAACACATCCTCGATGATGTTGTTTAAAAAAAGTGATTAATAACATTTACTTCGTTATTAATATTTCTTGAAAACATTCCAAGGAAAATACACTTACAATATTTTCTCCAAATAGTTTTCCAATGTTTTCGACTTTGGGCAGGGCAGTCCCTTAACTAACATTTTCTTTAAATGAAATTCTGTATAAAATTGTATTCTAAGAGATCTTGTTTTTGTGATCTTGATTTTAAAAAATGCTGTACATATTTTAAAGTCATCTAATCAAACCATTTTTATAAGCGAATTTTTGAAAGAAATACATGCTTGAATCCATTTTCATTTCTCGTTTTTGATTCAAAAGTCAATAAAATTCAACATGTTTTATATTTGCATTTGCATAGCTAAAGGTGCCCACTTGCATAGCAAGCTATAGAAAACGTATGAAATAATTTCAAGCAGTTTAAAACTGACTATGACTTCTCAGAGCATATTGCTTTTAGGCGAAGATGGGGGAAGAAAAAGGTCGCAATTTGGTTCCTTCCCCCCCCCCCCCACCTCAGTATACCTCTCGGGGCGAACATGGCGCTGAATCCGGGTCAAGTTGATGCTAAGAATCGATTTGCTGGATGCGACAAAATGTACTGCGGTTTTTGTTCATTTCGGAAATCGCAGTTTCAATCTGGATACAGTGAAAGAAACTGCATCCCCCCCCCCAAATATAGCTGACCGGTTTCAACTTCCGGCTTCAACTGATCCAAGTCAGGGAAAAATAATTCTATCCTGGAAAACCTGGGAAGATCCGGTAATTTTATTTGACTATGGCTGTGGGGAATTTATTGAAATCAACAGTATCCTGATAACGTAAGTGGTATCAATGTATATAGGGTGTTTTATAAACTAAATAATATCACTATATTGAGTGATATCAACCAACGTTTTACTAATATTATTACATATCAGTATATTTTTACTCATATCTACTGTACTGATCGTGACTGATCTTTCCACCGTTGAAATGTGCTGTATTGAGTTGAATTGAATGATTATTAGTTTTTTAATTTGAGAAAACGAAATGCTAATTTAATATACTTTTTTAAAATAAATACATGCAATTTAAACAATTCAAACTTGTTCCAAAAACTCCATACTTTTAAAAAATGCGATATTATCGATCAAAATTGTTTACAACATCAGTTTCGTTTCTTAAATTACCTTCAGAAATTATTTAATTTAACAGCATTTTCGTTCTTCTCGATGTAAATATTGAACGCAATTTTGACTGAACATTTCGTAAAAATCTTGCTCTCCGAAAATGATTTTACACATACGTGTGCTTGTATGTAATAATTGTGAATAAACCAGGAGACACAGCCAATTTTTAGTTGTTGAACAACTAAACGTTTCACATGATGGGAAAATTAAATTTCGGTGAAATTCGATCATGTAATAATTGTAATCTTTTCACTTCTTTCTTTTCATTATGAGAAGAGGGTGCCAGTAGAAAAATAAATTTGCCTTCCCGCATGACGGAAGTGACGTCACTCACTCTTCGGTGACGTCCCCGTATGTGTAAATATACTCATATGGAAATGGTGCTAGGTCAGGACATGTGTATGTCGTCATCCCACCATCCCAACACACATATTGGGATGGTGCCGAGTGAGTACATGTATAAGTAGATATGACGTCATATATATATATATATATATATATAAATACATATAAAGAGAGCCTGGTCATGAAATATATGAATGACGTCATATGTATGCCTGATATGTGAACATTGGGGATAATGCCAGACTGAGATAGGGAAATACTTGCACGAAAGTGTCGCGAAAGTATTACCCGGTCGGCACCTTGCGGACTTTTTTCTTCGTTTTATTTTTTTAAATTACAAGGTCTCTGACGTCTGTCGCGTGGCTAAAAGACGTTCGAGGTCGGGTCCTTGAAAAGTCACCGGCATTAAAAACGCCGCGCTCGCAATTGGCTGCCCGGAATACAATGTCGGGTGCAAAATGTGTCGTCAGGAGCAAAGGACTATCTACTGGAGCTGACAGTATGGCTTTCAGTGGCGACAAAGATTCCTGTCACGTCAACGCCGACTCTTAATTATTCTTCATTGTTATTTCCTCAAATATAATCTTCTCGTTAACAGCAAGTGTTTAGTCGCAGGATAACAATGGCTGACGCCAGCCAAAAAATCCACACCCCCAACCCCAATTTAGTGGCTCCCTATTGGCCCTTCTGTGTTTAACCGTGTGCCCCTTGACGGGTTTGGGTAGAGAGGGCAAACACCGCTAGCACGTGGGCTTGGAGTCAACGAATCCACTGCTTCTAGGGGCAGCTCATGAAGGATGGACATCGACATCCTGTTGCAGTCATGACATAAGTCATTACTTGTCAGCCTGCCCCGTCATGTCTCATTAATACTGGCAAACGTATTTCAGTTGACACCACGTGATCATTAGTAATGCCATTAGGAGAAGGTAATGTCATCACTAATGATCGTCTAAGGTTCTTACTGCCGCCTAGTTTTCCAAGGTAACCTCGGACCTGAAAAACCTGCAACTCTGGGATAAAGTCAGTGGAATAGTGATTTATTGCGAAGAGGTGAAGGGGAATTTAAAATACAGGCTGTATTAATATTAGATTAACGTTCACTAAGTTTAAAATGCCTATTGGCATAATAGTATTGGCGTTAGGGTCACGATATTAGTTGCTTTTGATTCATCATAACATTGACTGACGCATTCAAATTCCCTTCAGGGAACCAATAACGAGTTACCCTTTTGATCCAAAACGATATCTTTTAAATTTGTTGAAACTCTGTATTTCTAATGGGTCAGAAAAATGCTAACGGGATGTAAAAGTTATGAAAAATCATGGAATTTAAGTATCAAATCAAGTAGATACTCGAGACAACCTGTATTTATAGAATTTAGAAATGAGACCTTTTTCAATCGCACACGCAAATCATTCCTTGCATTTTTATGGATAATAATTTTTTCATCTTAAATGGTCCGGGTATGGTCAGGGGAAACTGTTCTTCAAAAGACTGGGATGTGTTCAAAGTCAAGGGCAGTTGTAAATTTCATTCAGGGCGAACCATAATTTGCTGCTTTTCTCCGAGACGTTTTACTAAACAACCAAACTAGATACATGTACACCACTGTATATACCGGATGGGAACGTCTCCATTAAGAGGCCCTCAAACTTACGTACTTGTGGAATATCAGATAGATAGATATTAAATAAACTCGCACAAAGTTCAAGAAGAACTTCAAGAAGAATAAATCTAAGCTTAAAACTTTACGGCTCGCAATCTGTTCAGGTGAAAGCACACACACAAAGCAGTAATATTTTAAAATCGTTTTTATAAAGTTTTCTTTCCTCCATGTTACTACAAACAAATTCATCATTTCGATTTGACAACTAACAATGCTTAAATTGTGAACGCTTATCATTTTTGTCCAGAGGGCAAACATTATCACAGAAAATTCGCTACTGAAGGAATGTATAATCAACCATTTAACACAATGTGAGCACCATACCATGTATTAGTTCACAAAACAAGAAGAGAAAAAGAAAAAAAACGTTGATTGTTCTACACTTGGAAAAATTTTAGTATGAAGACATCGAAATCTGGCTCATTACGGAAACATTTCTAATAGCTGAAAAGATGGAAATCTGCCAGTCTATATCGAGCAAGCATACCGAAACACGCATCATACAAGAACTTTATATTTTATCTTTATTACATGCAATGTAATGTCGAGAAATCAAGTATTAATCATCAACTTTATCGTTCATTAAAAATGAAACATAATCACTTATTAACAACTATTGCGGATTTTAATAATTCCTGTTTTTCAGTTAACAACATACTCGATGTATATAAATGTCTTGTATGAAAGGTTTCCGCAATACCTTCTCTTTCGTTCTTAGTTTTCTATTCCTAATGTGTATATGAAATCACAAAAATGTCAGAATTTGCTAACTTTCGACATATGTTAATACATCTTAACACTTTCTACTTTTTCTGGAATAAATTCTTTATATTTTAACGAGAGATTTAACTGAAATTTTTTCGGCATCGTATAAAAACATTTGAGCAAACATTAGCAATTCCTAAACTATACATAAGAACAACTTATGTTATCAGTATTGACAAAAAGTCTACTTTTAAAAGAACATACCTATTTAAGTATATTTTTGGACCTGATGTTTTACATATACACTGTACGTATATTTATATTTACATTTTGGTAAAAATTCTGTCATGACTCTGTATTTAATTCATTTAAAAAGGAGTAGGAAATTAATATTTATTCTTATATGGTCATTTAAGTGCTCGGTGCTTTGTTTAGTAAAAAAAAAGTAAGAAATGTTTTCAGTTAACTCGTAAATGCGTAATTACACGTAGATGGCAGTGTCTTATTTATGTAGTCTTGATTTGGCTTTTTATCATTGTGTGAACTACCATAATTAAGCCTAGATTAATTATTTTCTCACCGTCTATTAAACGTAAATATCGCAGAGGTGATAGGTTTGAGGAATACCGCTGATGAATTTCCCTCCCTCCCCCCCTCCCCCGGTTGTTGTTTTGAGATTATTCCCTCATGAGCCAAGCTAACGTGAAATTAATGAACTTTGAAAAGCAGTAACGAGACGTTATCGAGTTATGCATAGAAAAGTAATAACTTTTTTTTTTGCATATTATTATTATTATTACAATGCACAACATGCTATATTTAAGTATAGCTTTTAATGCGTTCCCGGTCGCTACTACTGTGTAGCCTATGTGATCAATAATTTGACAAGATTTTTTTACTAATTAGGATAAACCAAGTTCAAAAAGAATAAGCAGTATGTATTTGTTTTGGAATACCATTAAAGGCTACATGAGCGCATCTCACAAATGTGAAGGGTAACAAAAAAGTAAGCGATTTAGTCATTAAAAATGAACTGCTGGCACCTAATTAACATTTGTTTCCTTTTTACCCTTTAACAACTTAACATGTATCGATTGCCGCTACAATCTTTCTTGAGCTTATTTACAACATTTATACAGAATAAGTATACGCTATAACGTCACATCTTCAAGAATGTTGTTAACTAGGATTTCTATAATAGTTCTGTCATACAATGTAAATTTCTCAATTTTGATTGTTTACACTTTCCCTTTGTTTAAATCATCAATTCACTGACATGGCAAATGTAGACATAAATAGCTGACAGTAAACTCTCCAGATCTCTACATTCACCATGTTCCAGTTCAAGTCGCGAGGCATTTTTACTTTTGACTGTAATACAAGTATATTAATTTGCATATTTACCTAGGAATGTAATTATCCCCTTAATTCTCATCCAAAATGGATGATATAATGCACTATGACTCAAAGTAATGATATTATAAAATGGGCTTTTCTGTAATTAATTTTGCATGTGCCTGAAACAACTATTTAATTCTAAAAAGCAGGGAATTTATTGCGGTTAAATAGGAAATTATATTAATCGGAAAATGGCATTTACCACTAAAATTTTTAAAAAAACATTGCTTATGTCTAATTATTTGGTTTGATCAATTAATAAAACAGAATTGAACTCGCTTGACTATACGGAAAATATCAAGAAATGAGTGAGTTTATGAGTGAGTATTAGAGTAAGTTTGGGGCACTAACCAACTAAAATTTTAAGGTAAGAAGCAGTAAGTTTAGAAACCATATGGTATGCCAGTTCTAAATGTTCGTTTTATAAAAATGGTTTAATCGATGAAATGATTATGCAGTGATGAACCTTTGACTAAAACAGTTGTTAACTCGATGAAATTTTTCTATCCCGTAGTTTTAATTTATTTACAAATGAAAAAGCTGCATTTTATTACGAATGCGGCGAATAATCTTCTATCTTACCCTGAAAGAAAAGAAAATGAAAGCTATTTTGAATGATTTTTCTTTAAACTGAAGAATTAATTTTAATCGAGCAAAATAACTTACATTCACTTTTGGCGATTATTGCAACTTTGATAGACCGAACGTTAGTTTAGGTCTTGGAGGGATATTGGTTGGACAATGAGGAGGAGGGGGACCTAAATAAGGATAAAAAATCCAAATAATTAGAATATGTCACACGTCGTTTTTCCTTTCACTCTTTCCTTCCAAATATATTCAAAAATACAGCAAAATTATAAAATTAGGAATATTACTCGTATGACTATACCAATATTGCAATTATGGAAACGGTATTCGAACATATTCGAAAACTTTAAGGCAGTTGAAATCTGGTACTTGTGTAAAGTTACGTGGCAAAGGCATTTTTAATTGGTTTTTTTTTTTTGTAATAACGTGAATATTAATTTAAAACGATATTTTCTATTTTTGATTCGCGCTTCATTTTAAGGTATTAAGATTGACAACAACAAAAAGAAGAGTAAAATTAGCCACCTGTTAATGCTTCCAAAATACGATGGAAATACGCACACATGAATTGCAAGTGAAATAAATATTCAAACAACCAAAGGTTTTAACAGTGTTTATATGATAATCTAACAGCCTGAATGCATACAGTGTGCGTACGCCTTGTACAGAGTTTTACGACTTTTACACTTGACTGTATACATGCGGACCTGTCCGTTGATCGTATTTTGGCTGCATCGTTAATGTATCTCGCAATAGCCATTGTCTGGCAGAAATAAAAATACCTGAGGGAACATTTTCATAATTATTTTCTGTTACATCATTTCCTGATGTTGAAGAACATACTTCTTCAAATGGCGGTGGAAAAACAAACGTTGTTTCGGATGTTTTTGCATCTCCTTTAAACTCCCTAATTATAAAATTTCTGCTCAATGAATGCAATGATTACAAAATAAAAGCGAAACTTTGCCAGAATTTAAGATACACATTCATTGGTCCTAATTACACTCGAGTCACGATGATGCTTATTAACGTTTTCAATGATTTCAAACCTTAAATTTACGAGAGTATCTTAGTCTAATGCATTAGTGGGGGGAAAAAAGCGCCTGGGTGAAATAATAAGCAATTAAAAGTTTTGTCAACAAGCTATAATCTAATCACACTTTTCTAAAACAATCTTGTCTTTACAAATCGAGTTTAGGTCTCTAACCTATCGTATGTTGGAAGCAGTATGACAAAGTTTGTAGGCCAAAGGTTACTCGCGAGATGGGTAGATGAGGATTGGGCCATCTTTTGAAAATCATTAGTAAATGAAAAACCCGCCGTAAACGATTGTGAAGACTGAAATTAACTATCGTAGTATGCCAGTACTACTAACATAGCATGCCCAATATAAAGACAAAATTATTTTTCATAATTTTTAATTTTAAAAATTTTTTCCCCAAAACTAAGAAGAGTCTCGTATAACATCGAGTAAACAGGTGACTTCTTACCTTAATAAAAATTTACTATTTGATTTTATGGGCGTCGCACTTTTTACGCTGTTTACTCGCCCCGAGTCAAAACTCGATGGAGGTCCTGAAAGTAATGATGCTCGTATTAGAAAATTACTTTTAAAGCATATCTGTAGCCACGACTAGCACACGCATGCAGTGAAATACCGAAAAATTAATCCTCGTAAACTCGTTTAAAATATTAAAAGAAAAGTAGAATTTCTTTACCTCGTGTGCATTATTGCCACATCGCGAAAGTGTACCTCGTAAATAGTAATTTAAAAATACTTTCACCACCGTACTAACCTATACCTCCCCTGTGTATAGTAGATGTGTCGGCGGGCATGGGAGGAGCCGTAGGAATGGGCACGGGATGAGGCACTCGCATTCCTCTGCTATAAGGATCGTGCGTAGGAGTTCGAAACCCTAAAGAAAACACAACACGTATCGCTGGTTTCTTAGCATAATTTCAAATTAGTTAATCCTTTTACCTGATTGATAAGGCTTTGGTCTGGCGAACCTCTGCGGTGTCTGACCATTGGCTTTTCCTGTCGTGTCAATAGGATCCGTCTAATGTTGGAAAAAAACGTATCAGTGCATACAGGGAAATGATGATTCTTTTATACTGATTACCGAAAGCAACTTTAGCAACTCAATTCCATACATCAATCGGCGATGAAGCATGATTGGTGAATAATGCCATTTCTTGGTTACTCAGATGAGATGTTGCATAGGGCATTAAATCGGAATTCTTTTCTGAAATTGATCATTAATACTGTTGTAAAACAACAAGAAGGTGGACGATGTAAAAGTACTCTCCACATAGAATAAAGGCATTTTCCTAATTTTTTTAAATAAAATGTATACCTTTTCTGCCAAAATATCCTTTTCCAAATCGTAGCTTTTCAGGATTGCCTCTTAAATAAGCGAAACTTATTCCTCCGCCACTAATGTTATCGCGTTTGTTAAGATTGCGCTTTGGTGGATCACCAACTTGAGCTATTTTCGCAAAACAAAAGCGTGAAGAAATAATTTTACGATGAAATTCATCAGAGGGTGCTCCAATCAGTGTTAAAATGACGCGTATGAACTCACCCCTTTTTCTTTGTTGTCTTTTCTTTCGTTTCACGCACAAACATATTATAACGAGTACGCATAATAAGCCAGTGATGGCACTGGCAGTAGCAACTATTATCCACTGATCCCAATCTGATAATAGACCAGTATGCTCAACAAAGCCTTGATCGGCTGCTTCTTCCGGTGCAATCGTTCCTTAAAATATAACGTCAATAACATCTAATTCGTCTCGTTTTTTGTTAATGAAATGAACGTTTGTAAGACTTTTTGATTTTCCTAGTAGAGTATCTTCCTCTCGAATAAATACATGCACACGTAGTTGGAAAGCTCGTTAGCTTTCTTACCCCCTATACTCGTGAGAGTAGCAAAATCGTGTTCAGCTATTGACTCTCCAGCGCTGTTTTCTGCCGTCATGCGAAGGGTGTACCACGTAGCAGGCTGCAGTTCAGGAATTACGAAATGCTTGTCTTCCGGCTTTACATTATCAGATATGAGAAGCCATTTTTTGGTGGTTTTAATCTTATATTCGACGATGTAGCGTTGGATAGGGCATCCGTTGTTGATCCAATAGGTAAGGTGCAGTCTAACAGAGTTGGAACCTTCCTCGATCAGTTTGAGTTTTTCTGGTATGGTTGGTACTAAACGTGAAAAATCCAAATGATTTAGTACGTGTATGTTGCGATTAGTTTCCTGTTGATTTTACTTTAAATATCATCAACGTGCCTCCTCCATCGGTCGATGCTTCCAGAGTCGACGATTTTTGTCCCATGCCAAGTCGATTAAAGGCTGACATGGCCAATTGATAATTAGTGCCACATTTCAGATTTTCTAGTTTGTGGGTTTCGACATTTTTGGAAATGTTTAATTTCCGCAGTTTGATCGAATCAGATTGGTAATACAGTATGTAACCTTCGATTTCTGCGCCGCCATTTTTTCCCGGAATCCATTTAATTTCAATTGAAGTTAGCGTCGTTGTCACAACGCTGACTTCGGGAGGATGAGGAGGCTCTGATATAAAATAAATTTAATTAGAAAATAAGGGATAATACTGAAAATTAATCTAATGTTGAGACATTCTTACCTAAAACATGCACGTCATACACAATTTTATCGCCTCCAAATTCATTTTTTGCTTGGCAAGAATATGTTCCTGCATCTTCTCCGCGTAAATTATAAATCATCAAGGCACCTTCTTCATTAACCCGATAACGATCGGAGCCTTTGATGGATTGATTTCTGTAATTTTAATGTAGTTTGTAATGTAGTAACTTGATGTAGTTTTATTGAACACTCAAAGCAAGTTTCACAAACCTATAAAACCATCTCTGATCGGGTGTTGGGACACCCACAGCACGACAAGGCAGCGTTAAATTTGATTTCCATATTTTAACAGTGTTTTCATCGAAAGAAATTATTTTTGCAGCCACTGGATGCAAAAAAAAAAGAAATATATAATATAGCGTGCGCTCGCAGGGCTTTATTTAAAATTTGTGTTTAATTTTAATAACACTTGCCTAAGGGACCTTCCGGGCTTTTGGTTATTGCTTTTGTGCCTTTGCCTTCTCCTTGGGAAGTTGAAGCTGTCACGAAAAATTCGTATCTGAAATTCTTCTTTAGCTCTCTTATTTCAAATTGATTATCAGTCGGCTGCGTTTTAAATTTTCTAAAGTCCTTAAAATAATAACAAAACGAGAACGTTTTTATAACATTTGGTAAATAGTCGTTATGCTATGTACCGTGCGAGCCTACATGCAATTAAATTTGTAGTACATCAAACCTTTGGCTTTCCTTTGGAAACATTTAGGTACGGAATATAATTGTAGTTCGGAATTATTTACAAGGCCTGGCCCGAGTACTTTATTGCCAAAAAGAAAACAAGCTCGCGATACAATTACTATATTCCACATTCAGTGATATTAACTCGCAGCCGTATTTAATTATTTGTCAAGTGCAAACTTGCGCTGTCAATGTCATGACAAAAATATAGGCACACATAGGCAGTAGTTAGTAAATGGGTGAAGATTTCTAACGGATAATTAGTGCGCTTTTGATGTTGCGGAAAAACGGCAATTTCGATGCGATGCTAATCGTGCATTAACTGTAAACGAGAAAGAGGCATAAGGTACCTTCACTGGATTATCAAGTTCTGTCATGTAAACGTCGTAGTGCTTCAGTTCTCCATTCACTTGCAAAGGGCGTTTCCAGGCAACTATCACTCCATCTTCCCCAGTTGGAATTACCTTTATGGCCGATGGGGCTTCCGGAACTGTAGTTTAAAATGGGAACATGTTGTACACTAGCTCGAAATACGATATTAGCGAAACAATACACACGTATTCGTGCAATGTTGACAGATTATTAAAAGCGAAATAAGTTGACGGGTAATATTATTGAAATAAATATGCAGTATTTGCTCGCATAGGGGAGGGGTTTGCAAAAACCGGACACTCTCGAACAGGAAGGGGGGGGAGAGAAATGGTTCGAGAAAACAGTACGTCCGAATAGTCAGCTGGAATTTCCGAATTTAATACAGAAAGAAATAACTTAAAACTGGGTATGCCCGAAAAAATGCCTGAAAAATAGAAAATGTGTTTTACCACTTACTGTGCTTACGTACATAAAAAAAAACGGACATTGTAAAAGTCAAAGGTTATGCATTAACCATTTGGTACGCGTTTGCTACGGATTGTCTATATTTTACTAAATTGACGATATTTCTGTTCACGTGTAATAGGATGATTATTAAAACTCCAACGTTTTTGCTTACAGTCGGCCAGTGTTCTGCAGTAAATTGGTTGACTAACTGCTCCATCACCTGCTTTTGTGTACGCTAACACTTGCAGGCTGTAATTGGCGTATATTCGAAGGCCCTCAATGGTATACTTATTGGATTTTAACGTAAAATTTCGCACGGGTGTAGATTCTGAAACGAAATTGAAGACAAGAACTAAATAAATCTGCATTTAAAGAGAGAGAAAAATACACGCATATTACCATCATAATATTAGGCGTTTCATACCATACCATTCCTCGACTGGTTTATATAAAATGCGATACCCTTGCAGTATGCCATTAACTGACATTGGCGGAGGAGATTGCCAAGTCATGTGAATCTTTTTAGCTGATAGAGGGGTGCATCTGACGTCTTGAGGAGGAACTCCTGGAACTGTGTAACGAGATTACGAGAAAACATATCGCAAAAACAATTCAATGAATTCAGTAGTGTTGTGTTTATTTCTCTACTCGATGCGCGAATAAAAATGGGTTATAATTCGATCCATCTGCCATCAGCTGGAAATTGTGCACTCGCGAGTTTTTGTCCGAACGAACAGAACGAGCAGAGCAGCACGCCGAAACAAACAACGGCGAATAATCCGGACCAAAACTGGCGGATGTGTTTGGGCGATTTGAATCGTGTGAATTTAATTTTTAAATCGAGAAAAGTATGGATATAAACAGTGAGCAGGTTATTCTAAACACGGGTATACCTTTCATAGAATGTCCATTAACCGTAGACATTTTTCTCTATTCCTCTATCAAATTATATATAAAAAAAAATTCAGTCAGTACGTACACACGGGGGTGCGCATTGATGTCATCTCTGCAGTCTAGGTTTTTAAAAAGTAGCTTCTAAAACATGTTTTAATTCGGACCACTGCTGTGTTGTTCCATGTGCCCAACGTGGGGCCATGAGATGGTGGTTATTCGCACGTGGAGGAGGGGGATGGGGTTGGGAGATTGGTCAAAATTCCTAATACTACGTTATGGTTTGGCGCACTTCATACACGTAAAACCAGGGAGAAAGTTTGACGCGCTTTATTTGGTCTCGGAGCTGTTCTGTTCGTTTGGACTAAATTGCACTAGCTCGAATCCAGACACACCTTGTATGAGTCGTACATCAAATAATATGATTGTATAAATGCTTCTAAATTTTACTTAAATGCTTTCATTATACATCTATTTACGTTTAAAAATGTTAAACTTTCACTTGCCATCTTCAGCAGTTGCTGCTAATATGGGTTCTGATGGAGGTCCTCGTCCTGGTCCATTGTAGGCTTCTACTATGAACTCATAAATGGTGAACTTTTTCAGGTTTCCAATGGTGACGGACAATTCTCTGCTTCCGTTTGATATATCGATCGGTCTGTACTGCCAGGGATCATTTAAACCCTGGATTTTGTAACCCACACGATAACCGCGAAGTTTCCCATTGTGGAATTCCGGTTTCGGAGGCTGTGTTATGTGAGAATGAAATGCGTTTATTATACAAGTTACCAAAATGCACGAAGTACATAACATCCATTGTAATAAAAGTAATACATGTATACATGATATAAATTAAATTTTGATCTCAATGAATCTGCCGCAACGTTAGAAAATAACGAAACCATGCTGCCGGTATCAATTATACGCTCGCAATTTAGCAAATAGCAAAGTCAACTTTATCTCGGTGTTAATTTCTGAGGGATATAAAAACACAACATTGCCAGACAAATACAACTTTTAGCTTTAATAATTTTACTACGTAATCATACCCTTTATTATGCAAGTTTAGCGACAAATATTTAATGTTGAAATAAATTATCAGTTTTCGTATCATTCGTAGCTATTTTGGCTCGATGTAAATGAGTTTTTTAATTTACACGAACACGAACAATTTGGCTTGACGTACCTTCCACGTCACCTTCACGGTGTGAGTGTCAATTGCATTGACTTCAGTTTCTTGAGGAGGAGATGATGGAGCTAATGGAATAATGAGAAATAAAAACAATAATAACGAATTTAAACTTATTTAACTGAAATAAAATAACTTATCTACATTTAATTTGGGTTTAATGATCAAAACCACGATGCCTTACCTTCCTCGGCTGTGATAATTTCCAAAACCTGACTGGCGTTACTTTCACCGAATTTGTTGTGTGCAAATATACGGATTTGATAAGGTGTGGCTGGCTTTAACTCCGCAATTGTTAAAGTTGTGCCATCGGCAGTGACGGATATGTTTTTGGAGTCTAATGGTTTTCCAGTTTCTAACAGAGTAAATTGAACGAACAATTGATCTCTCTGTAAAGAGTTGCACGTCATGGACTGAAATGCCAACAAATTCTTTCGCGCATTGTATTCTTTAAAAGTACCTAATTCTGTCGGTCGATATTCAATTATGTATCCTAAGATGGGCAAATTGCCATCGAATGGTTGTCCCCATGATAGTTCAACGCTTCTGCTTAGCGCCTTTGCTAATTTAATTTTTTTCACAGGATCAGGAGTTTCTGCAAATAAATGTCGCGCTCACAATAAAGCGAGCACGAACATGTAGTAGTAGTAATACAGTCGAACCTCGATAACTCGAAGTCCCAGGGGACCCCCAAAAATATTCGACTTATCCGAAGTTCGAGTTATC
>JAQIXS010004701.1:0-14397 GCA_034700785.1 Rossiulus vilnensis
GTGAGCATCCGAAAAGCATTTATAATTGGACGAATTTTTATGAAGATGTAAATAATACCTTAGTAAAGATTGCTGATATGTTTAGCAAAGACAAGGCAGATCTTGTACTCTTGTATTATGAGGATTTGGACTACAGAGGTAAGATCTAGCAGCGATCTGTTGTGGCTTTTGGCCTGAAAACCTCAATGTCCTTAATTATTTGTGTGCTGATAACTGTAAAATAATGTTTATTGCAATCATTTTAGGTCACAAGTATGGACCAGATTCAATAGAGATTAAAACTGCCGTTAAGAAATTTGATGATTTGCTTGTGAATTTCTGGACGACCATCAGTCTACTGTGTATACAAGAAAAAGTAATGTTCCATCATTGTTTCATTTTTTAATTAAATTTCTACCTTATTTGTTATATTCCATTACGAAAAACAGCATTTTTTAATTTTAGATTAACGTGGTGTTAATATCTGATCATGGAATGATTTCTACAGATGCTCCACACGTGAAATATGTTGATTTGTCATCTACCATTAATCCAAAGGACGTGAGAATAATGTTTGGCTTAGGTTCGTCAGCTGGAATTCTACCGATGCCTGGAAAAACTGCTGAGGTAAACGTTGTTAAATATTACAGTTCCAAGCAATTAAAAAAATTATAACCTATTCACAATTGGAATGTTTTAATAATCCTGTTTAGGTGAGATGTCTGAGGAATAAATATGTGTTTAAGCTTATATAATTGAACCCATGGTTAGTTAAAATTAAAATGCAGACCACACAGATTTGGGAGTAGGAAATGGGGTTTCTAATCTAGGTTTGGTGTTCACTGTGATTTTAGGTCCAATTTATTCAAACAGCTGCAATACTTTAGTTTCCTTTAAATTTGCAAAGTAAATTCAAACAATCATTTTGAGCGTTTAAAAAATTGCCTCTGGAGCTGTCTTTTTTTCCAAGAAACATATTCCACATTATTATCTAGATGCCTGCATCAGCAAGATCCCTGAATGTGACGCTTAATGGATATGAGACTCTTAATCAGAGCTCTTAATGTTTTCCCCCCATGATGTTTCAGATATATGCAGCACTGCAAGAAATCAAGGGTATTCAGACTTATACAAAAAATAATATTCCAGAACGGTTCCATGTTAAGAAAGGTAGTCTCTTAGCACCAATCACTGTGATAGCTGATAAAGGATACTTCATCAAAAAGGTAATACATTTGATATTGCGATTGTCAAATTTTGTCACTTATGCGTTATTTTCATTGTATTCTCAGCTAGCTGACAAGACTTCGGAAAGCGTATTTATTGTACCAGACGATCAGTATTGGAAAGGATTTCACGGTTACGATTCAGTTTATTCTTCGGAGATGCGTGCTGTATTTTATGCAGCAGGTCCAGGTACTAAAATAAACTTGCACAACGTGTATGCCACTAGAATGTACAATATTATTCATATTTCCCCAGACTTCAAACGAAGTTTCCTGGCTGATCCAATCAATTCTGTGGATGTCTATAACCTAATTTGCCATCTTCTGCGCATTTCTCCGCTACCGAATAACGGAACTTGGGATAATGTGGAGTCCATGTTTAACAGTGTTGATGCAAGACCAAATCTGAGAGAATTAAATGAACTGTGATGTACACCAATGCTTGAAAGGTAAGCTTACAAGTTACATGTATTAGTATTCTAATCAGCAACTGCATATTATTTCTTTCTTTGTATGGCTGCTATGAAAATGTGTTCCACACATGTTCATTATTTGTCCTACTTGCTTATTGTGTACATTGAAATTATGTATAATGACTAAGCATGAACAAAATTTGTTATTCTGAAAGTATTGTTGGATGAAATTGATAGTCACATAGGGTGTCATTTTAAATTTCCTCTTCACGAATTTGGTTTTAGCATCTGGTGGTCAAATAAATGTTGAAAACCATTAAAACATCTTAAGTGATGGAATACATTAAATAAGCAATAAGGTATTTGAATTGAAGTGTAAAATCAATTATTCCAGACTGTTAGATATTGTTTATTTTAAGAATGATATTGGCAGCATTCACAGACCTGTAACCTAATACAACACATTACGCAAGTGAACGCAGGTTCAGATAAAAAAGCTGGCAGTAAACATCATTTGATTTATGGCGGTATACTGTAAACAACTTTAATATCATATAAGAATATGACAGTTAATTCAAGATTTGTATTTCGAATAAAAATATGGTGTGTAATTTCTATAATGATGCATTTATTGATCACTTTAACTTGATAGTGTTAATATTAGAATACTTTATATTCTCAAATGCAACGTATGACGTTATTTTAAGTCAAGAATGTGCATATGTAATACTTTAAATTTGTTTTATTTCACATAATTTGTAAGTGTTTGTCTTTAAACCAACCAAATACAAAAATTGCTGTCATGGAGACGTCTATATCAGCAGTTTCTTTCCAACTATTACAGTTGACTTCATGCCAGCCTTACTTAAAATAATGATTCCTATAGCACATTCTGAATTTGATCAAAGGATTTATTGACACTTGGCTAAAATGATCATATGTACAAAATAAATAAAATTAGTGTCATGATGTGAACAAATATCAGCATGAGTGAGATTTCACTTCATTTGGCTAAATGGAAAAAATGATAGTACATGACATGATTGTGAGTACACATTCTGTCAAAGGACTCCTAACGACAAAAAATTATGTTGAAACGCATAATTAATATTAGCTTGTTCATTTATAATGTCCTTTTTGATGAGCACTTTTCCATAAATTGTACTTGTACTATTTTGCTAAAAGTGACTTTTTTAACTGGTTTTGCTGTCTCGATGAGACTGCTGATTGATGGTTCTGGTTCTGGCTTTGGGAAAGGCTCACATCTCCTATTTTTATTATTTTCCTTGGAAGATTTTGGATTCCTGCAAAGGTCAAAATGAAAATCCAATCAAAACTCAGTAAACAATCGAATTTGAAAAGAAAAAAGTCGACTGGTTAGATTGCTTTTTGGTTGGATTAGAACATTGCAACAGATGTTTCACACAATAATCATTAACAGCTAGCATTTTATTTGGGTTTTATTTTGTACTGCGAATGTGCAGTTATACCTCAATTCTCAATATCATATATCTACCTAGTTTCCAGATCAGCAAATATACGTTGATTATTGCTTTCTAAAGAAAATGGGACTCATGTTGCCATTTTGACATTAATACTTGAAACAAGGTTGCTAAGAAACCAGCCACAAACTCATTATTCAATACAATGACCATGACAAACCTAACCTATCACCAATGCCCGCCTTTCGGGTGTCAAATAATCGTAGTGTCCAATTGCTACTTCAACGACCCATTATTTAACAGTTTCTTTAATTGAAAGGTTGCATTACCTTTATTCTGATATGCAACTTACCATTTTAAATAGTCGACTTCATAGATGGATAGAGAAGGTATGTTATCTTCCGTTTCTATTTTGTCATGCCTTTTCCCTTTTATGTTTAGCAAGATGTCGCTAGCGGAAATTGATGTTTGGAGGAACAAGTGCAAGGCTTTGTCAGATCTGCATACATCAATGTTGACCACTCTAGAATAATAGTGCAATTGAATGAATTGGTCATTAAAGCAGAGGATGAATTTAAAAAAACAAGGACAAAAACTCACTTGTTCAGAAATTGCTGCAAGCCAATACATCTTGTATTAAGGAAACGTTTGTGGCATCGGTCCTTGAAAATTCCTTGTTCAGGTAATTCTGGTATTTTTGTGATCCTGGAAAATGTTTTATCATATTAAAATTGTATAGCTATATACACTGGAAGCCGTAAAAAATCAGCATGCACAGCTATCACAAATTGGTGGAGAGGGAATAATTTTGTGCCCTGACAGCACGTATAATTTGATAATTTTTCCATTGAAAACTTACGCGTTATACATGTAGGTGTTATCCTTTAAAATTTTTCGAAGCACAACAAATTCTGAATATCTTCGCCATACCAGGGAACGGCTTTTCGCAAATGCTGGATCGTTTGTCTGTAATTACAGATTTGTTCGATAAATTAATATTTTGCATACGACAAGGTACATGGAGACTCCCGATTCCAAAAATTGAATTTCACGGATTATCAAAACTACAGATAATCCTGAAAAATTGAAGACGAATACGAAGTTGCTGTCGTTTTGCATAGTTAAAGGGATCACGGATTCGCCTAAAAATGTTAAATCTATTTTTACCAGATGCAATGGATTTTTTTAAGACTAAACACAGGCTCCTTGAGTTTTCGCTCACTTTTTGCATTTTTGGTCGAATTCACAGTAAATATTAACCTAATGTTTCAAAAAAATTACCAACTTTGCAATTCAAATTTATATGTCCCAGGAACTTCAATGTTACCTCTGTTGCAAACACACACACGCACGCACGCATTCTGCTAGAATACAAAAAAAAACTTACTTTGATGATAATTCCATAGGTGTAGTATTGTTCCCCACTTGCAGTTGTATGTAGCAAGGGATATGTTACTCCCAAATTAGTGACCTATCAAAATAACATAATTTAGAAAACGTCCTTTATAGGTTTTTTTTCACATTTGCTTTTACAAATTGCCGTCACTATAGCGCTCCCAACATACCGGTTCCATTCTTTAAGAGTACTTAAACGTAGTTTGCAAATTGATCAACTGAAATCGTAGATACATGTGTAGTACTGTATATACATGTGTTGCGTTGTGACAAGTACAGTAGGTCAACCAATCACGTATAGCGGTATACTTGGGGTGATGAGCTGTCAATCACGTGCGACCAATGCATTGTCAACTTCCCCATTGCCAAATGTGCCTGGGGGATAATCGCAATTGGTGGACTTAAGAAGTCCCAAGCTTCCTCCATTTCTCTACTTGTCACCATTAGGTGTAAAGATCAAACTTTTGTTCATTGTTTTTCCAGCCGATAGGTTTATTATTTACTTTCAAATAAATGAGGGTAATGCAAATGGAAAATGCCCCTGGCCTTGGCCTCAGTGGCATGGAATTTCTGACTTCGATTTTATCTACATCTTTAATAAATACAGAATGAATTTCTCAAATTCGCAAAGTGTTCTTGCCCTTTTATCACTGGGCTGTCATGAATGATGGGTCCATATCTCAGTTGGCAATAATAATAATATTGCAAACTGTCGCAATATGCATGTAGTAATAGCTTTACCCATATGTATCTAAGTAAATCTGTAAACTGATCATGATTATACTGCTTGCATAAAGTTGCTACAATTGAAAATAAGTGTATGTCATGCGTCATCAGTTATCTCCCTATTTTTGAAAAGCTTTTGTTACAAATGGAAAATATGACATGCGTTGAGAATTAAAAATTGCTTTTGCTTTTAATTTATCTATTAATGATGTCAATTTTGTTGTCCAAAAACCTTTCTTGATCAAAAAACATTGCTTGCTATTTCGTTTAGTAAGAAGTTTTTGAGGACAAAATCATAACATTTTCTTTATTAGTGTCGCTGCTTGCGATTTATATCTGATTGTATAATGTGGCTTGGACCCTTGGTAATTATGTGACTTTGGTGGCCAATCACATGTCAAGCGTGGAGTATGGCATGTAAACACAGCTTTGTTTTGTAAAATTTAGTTACTGTTTGTAGTATTTTTCCAATGTTTGTAAACATTGCTAAACTAAGCTTAGAAGTGGAATTTTTTTAAAAATAATTTGGAAGGGCTGTTTTGGTGCCTTCTGGCATAGACGCACCCTTGCCCTTAGACCCTGTGAGGGTACAATTTGCGTTCACCCTAGCTGACCCTGAATTCCCCTGACAAATTCGTACCCAAAAGTCCAAAACCTGTTTCTTCAGGTCACTTAAATAGAGCGTTTCCAATCCCTTTTTGTTTTTCGGACCATCACTACCATGGTACAGTGTGCAATCATTGCTGTACTGTTTTAATCTGTTCAGTTCATACATGCATTTGATAGGGAGTAATTAGGACCCGTAGGGCTCCCTTGAAGGGTGCCAAAACAATAAGGTATTAAGCGCCAGACCCTCCCACAATACATTTTTTCAGCTCAAAACATTGTAGTGACCATTGAGGATAAAAATGATTTAAAACCCCACTGCACACAGGTATCAGTCTGAATCAGTCAGACGATTTTAAAACAGCATATCCAATAAATCGAAACGTGAATTTCTTACCGTTTTTGCCATCCTGAAAAATCTCTGATTTTGGTAACTAAGTACAGGCAGTCAATGCGGTTGTTTCGACTTCTCTTGTTAAGCACCACTGACCCTATTCACGCCAGGAAGAGTTGGTGGAAATGCTATGAAATGTGAACTCGTATACTATATATCATTAATTAACTGGAGTCTAAAGTTCGAGAAATAATGTCATCAGCTGAATTGGCGGCACATCCGCCCTTTTTTCCCCTATTCAGTCACGAGTTAAACGTCATGTGAAAAAAAACTAACATTTGGATATTGTCCACATTGCAATTTGTTGCAATCACGTGGTTAACGGCAAAGTAGGCTGCTTCACGTTAGCCACCAAATGTCTTGGGTGATTTTATTGTTGGATATCATATCCCTTTTTGGCACGTGCTGTTTTTAATATTATCAATGCTATTAATTTCATTTTGGCTCGTGCCTTTCGTATTGTGGTCACTGCATGCATTCGCGCTACAGGGTCATTTAATGACTGATTGAAATTAATATCACCTAAGCATGTGGAAAACATCAAGCGAAATGATAGCATACTACATGTATAGTTTAAATAGGAAGTAATCACTGCACGTCTTAAATAATTGTGTTTGGGTGCCACAAGTTACATCTTTGGTCGCATTTAGTGACTAGCCAATTTTGAGGACCAAAAAATATCAAATAGTTTTCATATGTTTGTTTTTGTCGGTATCGAAGTAAATGTGAATACAACCAATACACGTACATTCAAATTTACCCGGTCGCAAAACAGGTTTAAAACAATATTATTTGTCATCGTAAACTCTGCTTCATGTACAACATTAATTCATTAACAAGTGCATCTTGATTTGCACTGTTGGCATCAGTGATGCTAAACCCTGGCCTTTCATGCTTTAAGATTAGTTAAATAATAGTTGAAAGTATCATTTTAATATCTTTTTGTACATAATATCTTTTGTACTTTTTGTACATTTGTAAATCGTACAAAACATGTCACCTACAAATCTAAATTTCCGCAGTAACTTTAAATGTTTGATTGTTTTTGATAAATTATATTTTTTATTCAGTCCAATATGATCTATTGTTATTCGGACCGCGATGCTGAAAACGCTCCATTACGATGACAGGGAGAAACTTAAAACCAAAATCGATTTCGTAAATCATTGATGTCACGCTGTAACCGTATATCTGAGGTCAATCAATGTTTTTTCCGTTTTTTTTATATTCTAGGCTGCCTACCACTTCCTGCCTTTAACATTTTTAGAGTCGCATTGCCATTGGTGTATTTTCTAATTTGGTATTGTTTCCTTTTCGTTTGCGCTTTGGAATTTGATCTTAAACAAAAGCATGTGGTTTTATTAAACTTTCAAACGAGTACAAACATGCTATCGGATTTATGAAATGCAGAAATTGTAAAAAATGCCATTTTGCACTGACAATTTTTTATAACACCTTTGTCACTCTGTGCAAGAGTATCTTGCTCCACTTGTTGCATCTACACCGGTTGCATCCTTGTTCCGGTTTAAGCACAGGATGAGGAAATGAGGTTGGTGTTATATCGTGTCCTAAAGTTCCATCAACTTCCGTGTAGCTACATTAAAGAGCATTAAAGAGTTTGACATTTTAAAATCCTAAGCCAGTTTGCATTGAGAAAAATGTTTAAGAAGGTGTGGAAGGTCTACTTGCGCATTACGTCCACATCTGGGGAATTAAGGCACCTGTTTGCTTTCTATGATGTACCAGAACAAATACCTGAAACTTTCAGTATGAACAAAAAATCTTGACTATAAAGCTTCCATAAGTTCACGTACATGCTCTAATGAAAGTTAGCACTTGCATGAATGGAATCGTGCTTCTTGAACTTGACCTTATGAAAGTTGCATGTGCATAAATAAGGCATTGTTCACATTTTTCAAAGCAAGACGAAAACATTATTCTTCACAGTCAAAGGCATTGTTCTAACTGGTTGAATGGGACAAACCAACACGGTAATACATGTTTTCCTCCTTTTTAATTTTTTCTTTCCGTGTGACCTGTCATTTCAAACCTATGAACTCCAATAGGAAACACTGCCTCTCGCAATGGTCCACTGCCTTCTGATGTTTTGTTCTTGTTGACCGTGTGGAATATTTAGAAAACATTCACAGAAAATGAATGGTAACAGAGTGGGCATGCATGAGATTTTCGGAAGTGACCAGTATGCGCTCAAACATTGCAATCTATTATGCATTGCCGGTTTCACGAGGGTGTACATTTCTTCCCCTTCTTTTCCTTACTAGATCGCAACCTTACTGTTATTAGATAAGGATGACTTAATTGCCACAGTCTCCCCTTCTCTTGAACGTCTGCTACCTGGATATTATTTTGTTTTTAATCACAGGCGATGCACTGCTAGAAGCCGCGTTGGTCTAGCATGGGATTTTTCGTGCAATTTCATCTGTCTTCAATTGTGTTTTTTTCAACGTCGAATTACCCGAACATGAAGTTCGTCGACCAGCTCAACACGAGTTTCGCAGTTTCCAGATCGTAAACACTCGACTAGGATTAACCCCATATGCCCAAATTGTAACGACAAGTAAAAAAACGATACCGTTTTCGGATGTTAAATATCAATCGGTGTCATAATGAGTTCACAAAATTTTGTTTGGAAATTTTCGACGCGCGTTTTTATGGCATTCATCTGCTGTTCGTGCATTTCTTCTGCAAAACCTTATTCTGGTGCGGATGAAGGTAAGTGAAGATTTTACAGTTTTCCTCTTCCTGCAAAACTATCCCAAACGACAGCAAATAATAATAATAAAGTGGTCAGTACATCAAAAACTGCTTCTGTTTTAGAAAAGTCTGTACAAATTAATAATATTCTTTTCATTCTGAAGTTTATTAAGAGGTTAGGCCTGATTTTTCAATTTTTTTTCTAATAGATTTATTGTTATTATTCAACTAAATGGCATGCATGAAAAGCAACATCCCTATTCTTGTCATTGCCCCTATAAATATTTGAACTTTAGACGTTCAATATACTTTCCTCAATTTTAATACATGCATCGTATTCTTTATGCAGCGTGTTTTTTTTCTTCAACGCAACAGAAGCAAAGTTCATCTCGTATTTATAAATATTGTGTTAATGGTTCACTAAATTAAAAATCTTCCATTTAAATGTCATTGCCAGCGCATGCATATGTGTATTTATCATAAAAGCAACGTTCGAAGTGATAACACGGTTAAACAAACAAATTTGATATGGTTAAACTGTCATGAATTCGAAAGTGTTCTCTTTGTCTAAATGACGTCTTTGGTAATATAATTACTGACTTATTATAGTACTGTTATTGCTTTATGTTTGAAGTTCATGTATATGTTTTGGTTATAAATTTAAAGTATATTTGAGCGTCCCATTATACAGTCAATGATTTCAGCGTTCACGAATTAACCAACTGCTCATATCTACATGTTTGACTTAGGCCAAACTATTTGGCGGTATGCTGCCGCTATTAAATTTATAAAGTAAACATTAAATATGGAATGGTGCTATTTTTTCTGACTGTTTTTTAAACAGTATATTTTCCCGGAATTTGAGGAATTAGTCGTCGCTACATCAGAAGAGCATTTTTCTAAAATCTTTCTAAACAATTTTCCAACACGTACAATTGTCTTAATGTGCATTGACTACAGATTCACCGCTTTACATTAACTGTTATTCTAAACAGCAATTAATGGAACCATTGTCAATTTGATCCGTTATTTGGAATCATGTTAATGAAAGACTTTATAAAGAAATATAAAATATCCTATATTTGTTGAAAGGAACATGCTAAAGATATAAAGATATTAAAATACAGCTCCTTTATCAAGTTGGCACATTCAAGATACGACTGCTATGTCCATCAACAATATATCATGCTTAAAATCATTTTATAACATTTCAGAACTCAATCGTTTGCATTTGCGTTTGTCGAGGGAAACGGATAACCAGCAAGATAACTTGGAATTGAAATCGACCTGCATCACCAAAGAAGGATTTGCAGGGATTTGCCATAACATTCAAAACTGTTCTTTCGCTATTGAAAACATGCAACGTGCGCAGATAACAGTGTGCTCTTGGCAAGGTTTTGTACCAGTCGTTTGCTGTCCCAAACGAGCCGACAATTCCATCAACGCATTGCCACTAAGTTTACCATTGCTGAACTTTTCCAAACCAGGCTATGAAAGCTATTCTTCAGTAGGTTCATCACCGTCGATTACTATGAAACCTAATAAACCATCGATGACGTCGGGACGACCATGGAAGCCCTCAATTACAGAGTTATTTCCATTTCCGAATTTGAGTGCTTCCATGGCGAAACCAATTTCGGCGTCTGTAGACTCTGCCCAAGGTGATTCAGCTCAAATTCCTTTTGCTGGGGAAGATGGAAGACCGAAGCCATCAGAGGTCTATAGTATTCACAGTGAAAACGGAACCATGCTTTTCACTCTTAGGAATCCAGTAAAGTACCCCACACCAACACACAAAAAGGAAATGCGTACGTATTTTACTGACTCACGCCGACTATTAAAGATTCGCTGCTTTTTATCAATCATCATCTAAGTCTGCGAAATGAAGTTAAAATTGATGACTGGAATAATTGAAGTTTGTCATTTTCGTATAAAAATATAAGGAAAAACTAATTTTATTAGTAATAAGATGATAAAAAAACGACTTTTTTCATGATTGTATGGTTTGATATCTTTGAGTAAAGTGGTGATCATGGTTTGATTCAATTCCATAAAGGGCTTTATTTAAAATAATTTTTTTTATACAAAAGCAGAGCATTAATTCTCAAAATCAGTAGATAAATGCTGCAATGTTTATTTATTACGCCGATTTTTTTTAACTACACTGAAGAAATGAATAATTTTTTGAGGGATGTAAAGATCTTATGTTGGTCATTTCAAACACCGATTTTTTCTTCTGAAGTCGAGTAATTTTTTTATCTTTTAATGGTGAGTTGTTCTATTCTCCAACTAGCGTAACAGTACTAATTGGATACTGTTATGATGACGCATTGTATTTATCAAATGAAGACTTCCGTTGGCTTAGGAAGGCATATGTTTAATTTGAAGGATGTAACCTATAATTAAATTTGGAATTTTTTTTCCGAACTGGATTGATCTGGTTTCGAATGCGCTTTGCAATAGACCTTGTGTTAGATTGAAAAGTTAGTTAAGATTACAGTTATCACTTAGCAATTTAACAGGCACTTCTGAGCACTCATTAGTAGTTATCTGATTGATATACTGCTTTGATCCGCTTCATGAGTAGGATTTTTTTTTGTAAAATGACAGCCTGGATGGACTGATATTGCGGTTGTTTGTTAACTGTTTCAATAAATGTGCATTGTATTTTATGTTAATTAAGGTTGTGGGGTGCCATCTTACAATGTGGTTCGGCAACCGAAACGAAATCGTGTACGTCCAAACAGTAAAAACCCTGATACATTTCAAGAAACGTCATCAATTGTTGGAGGCACTGCTGTTGCTATTGGATCATTTCCATGGATGGTTAGGCAAAAATTTGTGTAGTCTCTATTGTCACGTGCTAACTTTTCACACATGCATATTTCTTAATCTTGAAACGCAAAATGCGCTTAAAACTTAAAACAAAACTTCGTTTTGTAGGCAGCCATATTTAAAAGCACCAGGATAGGATACAGCTTCCGAAGTAACTTTCTTTGTGCAGGATCTATTATAGATTCCAGAAATATTGCCACTGCTGCTCATTGCTTTGAGAAAAGGCAAGCTTCTGTTTCTTAAATAACAATTCAACTGAAATGTCATTTCTGTACTAGCAAAGCATCAATAATTTTTCTTCCATTTGTATTGTAGCGATCATCCAGCCATATTTTCAGTTCGCGTGGGTAATCATGATTTGACATCTTCCACTTCTTCAGGGAGTAGCCCCCATGACGTCAGAGTTGAAAAAGTATGGAAACTTTTGTTGTCATAAACAAAAACGCGATATTTCTAATGCAAACATGTTTTTCTCTTCGCGCGTACAGATCATATTTCATCCCGATTATCGACCTCCACAAATTTACAGTGATTTGGCCATCTTGCGTTTGAGCAAACCACTTCCTCTGTCAAGTAGCCAGGTTTGGCCAATTTGTTTACCGGATTCGCGGACTTTGCAAAACCTAACCAACATGGAAGGAACGATAGCTGGCTGGGGTTCAACTGGTTCAGGTATCCTATTGTTTTAATCATTTAAATCGTATCCACCCTTAAGGTGAAAGCCTGTGAATACTTCTTTGAAATTTTCTGCACTTCAGTCGGCAATTCTGTGACAATAATTGCGTTTTTACATGTTGATAAATGAACAGGTAGACCAGGAACCACAGTTCTACAACAGGTGACCCTGCCATTAGTGGATAACGATGAATGCCGAAAAGCTTATGATCTTGTACTAGGAATGTCTGTTTATTTTCCAAATGGCATTTCAAAGCAGCTTCTCTGTGCTGGATATAAAGATGGAGGAAAAGATGCTTGCCAGGTATTTTTGTTTTTACCACTGTTATTTCACTTTTACGTTCAGCACCCTTCTTCAACTGTTTCTTTTCTTATTAAAGGGTGATTCAGGAGGTCCTATGATGGTGCTAGATGATCAGTCCAGGTGGACACTGCTAGGCATTGTGTCTGTGGGCCGGGGTTGTGCGGAGCCTGGATTTCCTGGGCTTTACACCAGAATACCGCAGTATGTTTCCTGGATCAGAAACGTCACGGAATCGTGATGTTTGAGCCAGAAGCAACGCAATTCCTAGCGATGTACAAATAGTGTGTACCGGGAATTGATACTTATGATGAAACGTTTGCTTCCATTTCAATGGTGTGTTCTTGAACTTTCGTCAGAAACAAGAGTGGAGTAGGCATTGAATTTGGAGCGCCTTGTCGTCATGAAATATATTTTAATCTGCCACATATTTCATCATTTGGTACACTTAGGGTTACGCTATCCCATGGTTTACATAACCCTTTTAGGACTGCTCATATTTCATCGCAATTACATATCAATTGCATACACATGTATATGTGGCTTTGCAGTAACTTCAACATAAGCTTGTGCGTATGTGTGTGGCTATACTAAGATTTAATATTTATTTATTTATTGAAAGGTGTTTGTAAACTATTGCCATTATTAACTAAAATAATAGGCAGATTCATTGGGGATTTTGTACAAACATTTTTAGAAGGTCTAAAATACGAAGATACATGTATGTCCTTTTGAGCGCTGCGCACTGCTCATTAAATGCTAATCAGATATTAACATGGCAACACTTGCTTGTCCCTATTAGACAAGGAATTATTTGTCTAGAGAGAGGATTAAATTATTTTGATTTGCCATCCCTTGTTTTGACCGAATAATGTCATGATAAGCAAACCCAATGCTGCGAGCTTAAGCGCCATCTAGCCTGCTAAAGAACGGTGTTACCAAAGTAAAGCGTTTCAGTGCAAAGTGTAATATTATTAAAATCATTTCATTATTTAATATTTATTTACTGCTATTAAAGGTAATGTAATTATTACATCCAATGTTTCTCACCAAATCATTGTGTGGTCAGATATGTGCATGTATCGAATTTTTCGGTTCATCATCAACTTGTTCCTTGAAATAAAAGCTGGATTATTGAATTTGAGATTTATGATTATGATTAAGAAACTTTGCGATCATAAAATGGAGCTGTTAAAATAAAGGAGCATTAAAGCGAAAATCGGTCAAAAAATTTAAGATGTCATTATGATACATCAACGGTACGCACTAAAGATACTATGTACGTAATGTTATTATTTGTGTTTGGTCCCATTTTCTAGAGAATTGTTATGAATGTTTTGATCATTTTATTAATCTGATATCATTTGAAACTGACCCTAATTCATTCAAACAAATATTTAAAATGTTATCGTCGTAACTATAAACTTAATTGTGACTGCCTCGCATAATAAATGTTTTAGAAACATTGATTTGTAATATGACCATTTTATAAATATGCATAATCTGTGTAGTAACCTACCTATTTTGCAATAGGCCTATACGTTTTCATGAAGATTTAAGTGAACCATAAGTGAAGTTTGCCTTAATAGGTTGCCCTTGACTTTGGAAGTTTTCGCAGTATGTGTTTTTTGAAGGTCGCCGTGTGCTGCTAACACATGGTTTGCTTTATGTAATAATATTTTTGTAAAAT
>JAQIXS010004702.1:0-14397 GCA_034700785.1 Rossiulus vilnensis
ATAAGTCAAACTTCGGATAAGTCAAATATTTTTGGGGGTCCCCTGGGACTTTGAGTTATCGAGGTTCGACTGTACTAAAATCATTGAAGCAGGAAAAAGGGATTATCTTCCATTGGACTGGGAAGAAACATCTGAATTGTGCTTTGGCAAGGAAAGAAAGAGGCCTTACGTCAGATATACATGTGCATGGGTATTTCTTCGCAAGCATAAGGTGCTGAGTTATCTTCTCACCCACATATTATAAGGAAACTCGTGTTTCACGCCATCTTTTGTTTATTTAAAGGCTAATTTCATTTAATGAGAAGGAAAGTTAGGTTCTTGGGATAGCAAAATCCTATTTGGTTTGACGACCAGGATGTGTTGTGCAATTCGAAACGGTAGGGACCGAATTTGCTACATCCAATGAATGGATTTTTTAATTTTTCCTGGAAGTGACACAGGCACTATAGTGTGCAGCAGGAAATCCCGCTAAATTGCTTAGATCAGCGACATACTTGTTTTCTCTTTTCAAATTTACATGCAAATGTATATTCCGCTAACCATTTATGAGTGAGCAAGGCCAATTTAGGCACGTGCAACTTACTGAGTTTTGGTTTTGATGTTCATTTCAGTTTCCGTAAAAAATAACCTTACTTCACTGAGAATTCACTAATTAGTGGTGCACATATTGCAAATTCAACTACATGTACATGAAAACGTACTTTGCTGCGAAGAGTTGAAAAAAATAGGAAATCGTACCATAATTCACAACACAAAGTAGTACATGGCTTGAATTAATTGTTAGGTAGCGGAACCACGCCCGCCAAATTGTATTTCACAGACATAATTCTATTTATTTACTGATCGTGCTTTCAACATACTTTATGCATGTTAAAATTACAGTGTAAATGTATATTGTAGAAAATGTATTCTCGAATGAGCAGTTAGTTTACGATTATGGAGCAGAACAGTACAATTTTTGAATAATTCAAGGAATATGCTTGCGATTCCACTAATAGGTAGCAGTGGAACTGTTCAACTATCGCAATGGAGCTGACTCAAACTGACTTTCCTCGACCTGTATTTAGCAATGTCATCGTTACTTACAATGTATAACCGCTAGAAAAAAATATTAATTATGCTTCGAGATTACTGTCTATCCCTAATTAGTCTGAGGTGAACTTTGGAATTCTCATTAAGTTTTAAATTTAAATCCCGCTATGCGAATTCATCTCATTTGTCAAAATCCTGCTGGCTTCACACCAATAATACAATTATTATAATTGGTAACATTTTTTTGAAGATTATGTATCCAAGCTTTTAACTGCTTTTAAACTCACTGTAATTTTCTGACTTTATTCATGTTTATACCTTCGTGTATTTCTGCACTTGCGTTGTCAAACCCATTAACTTTTGAGGTAGATAAAACATGTTATGAAGGTTTATTGAGAAAATAAAATGATTCTGCTATACAAAGGCATAAAGGGTTGTCCATTTATGGTGTTATATTTTGATGGTACTGGAGTTTGAAATTTCAAGGATTTGTGACAAAAACTTGTATTTTTAAAGAACTTGAGATAGTTATTAACATGCATAAACACATATTCTAGAGGTTAGGATAAATAGCTTATGTTTGTATATAAACATTTACATTTTTATTTGCTTCTGTTTGTTGTTATTCATTTCGGTAAATACGAAATACGAGTATGATGCTATGTTTCGCTACTGTATCATATGATTGTCACAAACATCGCTTATTTCCTCACCGGAAGTTAAAATCATAAACAAGCTGACAACGTGCTCTTGAAATGCATTGTCCTAGTAAGCATAATTGGGTTCTTTGAAATTCAAATGTTGACGCTACCGTGATTTCATTGAATTTAATTACGGGATGGGCAGACGTTTATGCTAAATTCTCTTGACCCAGTCTTGAAGGATGCAGAATTGAAGTCAATTTGCATAAGCATTATCTTCCTGTTTTTGACCGTGAGGCTGTTTAATAAGCCATTTTTTTACTTGCAAACTGGTCGCGTATTAAATGTCGAAATGCTTACTTTGTTCTTGAGCACGACTCAATGGGGATGTTAACACTTTGGTAAACAATAATAACTTAAAGTATATAGCTGGCTTCTTTGTGGACTTGCCAATATTGACGATAGAGACTGATAATCCATTTAAGCCTTCTAAGGTGATGAGTTAAAGTTTAAAAACTGGACACAGTACTGGAATAACGAGTATTAAATGTTTCTTGCTCTTGTTATGGATTTTATGATAAAATTTTATGCAGGAAAAGTTACTTTAATTACTAAGATTTAAAACTGATTCTATGGAAGTTGTTAATTTTTGAAAGGTAATGCGAAGAAGCTGAATCATCATTTACTTTTTATACGACTATATCATTGAAACGCTTTTTTCTTTTGAATGTGACACTGAATTTTACTGTTTAACGGAATAGAAATATCAAGACAGTTCGACTTATTAGTAAAGATTAGCCAATTCCTTATACATGTAATTTTAATTAAAAATATTTAACAATTTCTTTGCAAATGCTTGTCAAAATTTGACTACAGACTTTTTCTTAAAAAAAACGTTGACATTGTGTGAACTATACAAGGGGAAACCAATGTTAAAAATCGAAGTGAAATTCCTCAGCGTTTTCTACAGTAGGCAAACAATAAACCATGGAATTTATAATGCACCCTAATCGGAAAATAATTAAAGCCGGCAGGTTTTTCAACGACAACGAACCAGTGAATTTTTATTTGAAAACGGAGGTCATCTTTTATCGCCGTTTCCATTAGCAATGACATTTTTATTAAGACTACCAGTTTTTAGCTCTAAAGGATATTCGGAGAAAAATAATTGGAGGGCGCAAGTCAACTTGAGGTGACAACTTTGTTTGTTATGAAAATACGAACTCCTTAAGATCTTAAACTGACTAATGAAACCCCTTGCAAATTTCGGTAAGCTATTGCAAGAACATACAGAGCATTTCATTTCGCACTATCAATTTATTCCTAATTAATACAAAACCTTAAAGTTGGTGCGACAGTTTCACCTACTAATCTAGCCAAATCACATCATGTAAACCTAGTAAGTCTGCTAACAAGGACTGGTTCTGTTGAGCTGTTAGATTGAAATGGCTGATAATCAGAAGTCAGTATTTACTCTGAAGGTGAACAGCAGTGAATGCTCTAGGTGCTCCAAGTAATTGGAATCAAGCAGCTTTCCATGGCCTCTAGTTTCGAGGAATATTGTACTATTGATTCTCTTCTGTAGTCATTTTAGACGTGATTTCATTCTCCTTATTTGTGCATATTTTCCTTAAGAGGTGTTGGTGTCTGCCCTTTAGTTTGGTTGGACAAAGTTCATTCATTAGTAAGCAGAGTACTAAAGAAAGCCACTTCACATGTTTTCAGCAGAATAACTTTACATTCTCTTTACACTAGGAGCTCGATTTGTTTTAAAATAATGATTAATGAGAATGCAGATTCTTAATCTTTCTGGCTCACTCCCTTTGGCGCTTTCCAAGCCAGTCACCTGAGCGCGTTATGGGTTAATGTGGTTTTTAACGCCTTGGACATCAAGATGTATGAGATGGCATGCTTCTGTTGCCATAAAACCATTTTCAACGGCCATTTCCGTGGGTGTGTGAGCCTGCGCAGGATCGTTAAAATACCTTTTTGGATCAAGGTAGAGCAAGCACTCCACTCGCCTTGAAGACTTTCCATTTTCATTTCATTTTATTTTTTTTCCTGGTCGAATATTGTATTTTTTTTCTCTTATCAAGGTTTTATGTATGCGCTGGCTGCCTTGTAGTAAGTCACAACATGCGGGAAAATATTCCGAATATAAAAAGGGACATTGTCGCCACGATGCACAGTGAAATGTGTGCCAAGTGAAGGGACACTCCCAAGAATGCTGGCTGCAGATTTCATTAAAATCGGTTCTACCTAATCAGGCTCATTAGTCGATCGCAATTAAGGATGCAGTTTTTAATTTCACTTGCTCACTCGCGTTATATTTAGGTCGAGACGCGCTAATTTATACTTCAAGCTTCTGTAGCGAAATTTCGATTTTTTTTCTGGCATTTTCAGAAGCCAGGTTTCACTCCAAAAAGCATGGGATTTCAGGCAAAACTCATTATTTCGTTGTTCGATTAATTGTTACTTGGTGTATCTGAATGGAATTTTTGAGCAGTTGAATCTATTTGTAATGCACACAGCTGTTAGATTTAATGAAAGTAAAATTATTTGCAAGCTTTTATTGTTGCGAAATTGCACTCATTTGCCATAGGTTTCATTACCGTTCGATGTTTTTCGGATCTGAGTCATTAGTAGACTTAAAATATATAATTTTCTAGGAATTTGAACTGCAATTCCCCAAATATTGTTATTGACAAACCTTGACTGCGTTTTTTATTTTTTTCCCCAGACCATTTACCCATGATTATCTTCATTTATTAACTTGGAGCCGTTTTGACGTGAATTGGCTTCACTTTGGTTTTCGTAATGTAGGATAAAATGTCTTTTCGATTGATAGTTAGTTTTCTTGGTAACAGCTTGACACAAATCCCCTAGTCACCCTTTATGAAAGTGCTAGTGAGTGTTGACGTCACACCCATGCTTACCCCTCCCTTATGGACGACCCTTACAGTATGTTTGAATTTTATCAAACATCACCTAAACATGACTAGACTGATGGCCTCTGGCTAATGCAAAGTTACAGTTACAGCTGGAACCTTGAAATTCATCCAGAGAAGTAAGTAGAATTCCTTGATACTGGACATGAAACACCGTGTTTATTTGACATAATTCCGTAAGCCTAATAAAGAAATGCGTGCTTGATGCGATGTGCTCGCAATTTAGATTTACACTCTAACCAACAAGAGTAATTAATTCTTGTTGGAATTCTTTCATGAGCTGCGAAAAAACTCTTTCTTGGACATATTGTTTTTATGAGTGTTCTTAAATACTTACTGCTAGTTGAAAATATAAAAGACAAGGTAGAGAAAGTGGTTGTAAATCCGGAAAGATCAATCAGCACAAGGGAATTTCTCTGATTTTTGTCTTTTACAATTATGGGGGAACTCCAAGGAAAGTGCGTATGGTGCTAAGTATATAATCATGAAATAGGTGTACGTAATGAGCAGGGTTGGGCTCACGACATCGAATATATGGATGTTTTTTCGGAGACTGTGAGATACGCCGGAATGATTAATACAAATAATGCAGATACCATTCACTGCCATTCAGTACTCTGCTGTTGGAATTGCATTTCATAGGGTACTAACTAAAACGACAAAACAAATGTTATTAATCATATTAAATATCGAATCGCAACAATAGATACCGTCCTATTTACAAACGTATTTAGAGAAAATCTGGCATTGTTATCAATTAATTAACAAGACTTGCGTGACTGCTAACATCAGTGAACCAAACCAACATTCACAAGGAAAGAAATTACACCTTGCGCTACACTCTTAAGTTGTTCCGATTTTTTTCTTCTGCCGCGTCCAAACATGCCAAATGTAATTGCAGTCTTGACTATTGTTACTAAACTACAATGTTTTCTAATTAGACACGAAGTGGTTAATGAATATGCCTCTGTGCTTTTGCATATGTTGTGGCTAAAATATCTCAGATTTGTTGCATTATCTTGATACTGCGTGACCTCCTTTTAAACTCAATATGGGATTTGATTGTTTTAAAAAATTTCAGGTTCCAGGTACGAGTATAAAAAAACTCCATTCTCATTAACACATTGCGCGGGTCATGTATTTCGATTTAAGATAAATTATAGTATTTCGAAGTAGGCTTTAATGCAACGCACATTGTTGTTCGACTGCTATTTTTCGAATAGGAACTGTGATTTTAACTACATTTCTTTTGATAAAGTTCACTAGTTTTGTATATGAACGAGGGTCTAGCACCTTGGCCTATAATCAAAAACTTGTGACGAACTGTTTTCATTGTCTAGACTGGTAATTAGTCATCTAGTGATTAATTAAAATTCGGAACAAACCACTTTCATTTAGTATCTTTGCATTGATTTTTATTTTATTGTCTCCACCTATCGATGAAAAGAAAAGCATAATAGAAAACTATACTAATTGTTTTCAGTGGACTTAAATGTCTAATTGATGCAAAAACTGGCTTGTTAGCCGTCCTGACTGGATTAGTATTAAGGCTAGTAATGATCCTTAAAGTTGGTCAATATCGCAGACGATGGTTTCTTTCTGCTTTCCTGTTCTTTTTTTGCGGAAAATCTGAACTTTGACCATGAAACTTCTTCTTCGTTGTTGTATTAATTTTCTAAATATTTATATGCATAAAGTCGTGATTAAATAGACTCCTTAATCGACTTTCTCTTATTTAAGTGTATTTTTTATATTTTTGTTATTTTTTGTATGCTAGGAAATTATGCGCCAATGACTGAGTTTATAATGTTTACAAAAGAATTTACAGTACTTTCATCATGCATAGTAAGAACACTGAATATGATTATGGCATTAAGTATGAATCCTTTATGATCAAAGTATATGTACAGTGTAAATTTATATTCTTTTAAAACGATTGTTTTCCAATTAATCCCATTATCCGTCATCCGCCCTTAAAATAAATGTCGATTGTGATTCTAAATAACTGTGACTCACAAAGTAGCCGACATCATTTAATTTAATTAATGTAAAATTTATGCATAATGATTGGCTTATTAACTTCAATTCGCTCTGTTAACGTCCACAGGTGCTTTTTCTAAAGAATGGTTTGATGGCTTTTTATACCAAACTAATCAAACATAATTTCAGTTTAATTTCCCTTATATTAATCTTAGATATCTTATTTTATTTGATTTTAGCATGAAGTTTGAAGTTTGAATTAACCTATTTTTCATTCATTTTCACGTTAACTTGCCATTGTAGTGAATTAGTGCACGGAAACCTGTCCTTATAATCCTCGAACAATATACTGGTCTACCATGAATGCTAGTTTTTATTCTCCTGCCAGAAATTCGTGCATTGTTAGATACTTAATAAAAATGTAAACTTTTTTTTGTAAAGATAGTTGTTGCGAGAGGAAATTAATCCCACAACATGCATTCGGCTTGAAATCCAATTTCGTTTCTTATTTGTTTAAGGGTTGAAGACGAAGAATGGAATCGGGTACTAAGGGGGTATGCCTGTTCTGACAAAGTATCAGTTATTTTAAAAGATGTACAAATATAAAAAGACAGATAACAAAATATAAATTAAACATTGAAATAAAATAGGGAAAAATGAGGTGTGATAAAATAAGGTAAAAATGAATAGATAGTAAATGGTCTTATATTAGTGAAAAGCTCTTTAAAATTGTTCAGTTGAACTGGTTGAATTTTTTTTCATATGAAGCCTGATATGGATCTAATGGGCGTAGCTGGGCAATTATAATAAAGGTGAGCCCTATCTGGTATTCCCAGAGAACATAGTGGGCATTGTGAAGAAAATTGTCTATTTGAATTGTCTTGTCTTCCATCAGTTCCACCATTTTTGGGAAAATAAAACCTATGCGCTATTCACGAATGAAATCAAGAATGAATCATGCATTTAGGCAGACCTATTTGAGATTTTTGATTAAGTTCCATCTTTATACGACGTGTATAGAATGTTTTTAGACCACAGATTTGGGCATTTAATCCGATTCAATTTAGCTGAAAGGTTTTCCATAAATGTCGATATTTAGAATACGATACAATATATAGCAAAACGCTTAACCTATTTTCATTTGATAACTCCATGCACTTGCTGCCACGTAATCTTAGAAGCAAACTCAAAATATGAAAAAAATCGGTGTGCTTGCAAGCAAACTCTTTTTAAATTAACATTTTCTCTTTGTGGCATTTGCATAACGGTTCAGAAGGAAATCGCATCAGGTTTTGTTCCCTCAAGTTAATATTTGTAAAATTCTGCAAAGCAAGCTATTAGCCTATTCATCCAGCAGCATGATTTTGCATTTATCAAGTATTGAAAAATATCGGAATACAATATATAACGGCTGTTCAAGTTTGATAACCTTATTTCATATCAGCATTTATAATGACTTGATAACTCCACAAAAAAACAATTCCCTACATATTTACACATAGCGACAACATCAACATGAATGTCGATATTTTTCCCATTCCCATGCTGCTGAAAATACCATGGAATCTGGGATGCCTGGCTTACGAACGTCATCAACACTGATGATTACAGCGACCCCAAGGTCTTTTGGCACCATTGCACTTGTGTCTGGGATCGATGACCACCACCTTCCCTTTGTGATGACAAAGCCCAAATCTTACAAATATCACTAGAAGGCTTATGACCGTAAACCACTGCACATCTTGTTTCTTTCAAATTACCAGAAGTGTTGAAATCTCTCCATTAAACTGTTGACGCAATGCATGAACGCTCCTAATTTCCTTAAACCGTCCTGAAGGATTGTTGTTTGACAGGTGCCAAACGTTTTAATGATCATTAGATCGATTCCATTAATTTTTTTATCTTCACAAAATTCTGACCTTATAACAATTAGGCGCAACCTTTATAGTAAAACTATCTAGCCACACACCACCGGCTCGCATGAGTTTTTTTTCTTATAAGACCAGTTTGTCTCGAAATTAAATGTTTCCGCTAAGTGCATTTTCGCTTTCTTTTTCACACAAAAAAAACCGTCGAAGGACAACGAGATTTTCAGATAACGGTAGCAAGAGTTGCTTTTGTAGTCACCACTCGGAGTCTGGAGAAATCGCGATTTTTGGGGATGTGACGCACAACACGTTATTGAAAAAATCAATTTTTTTCCCTCTCCAAAACTGTCTTTTGTTTACCTCAACTTTTTCGACCTTTTTCGAGATTTTCTGCAGAGATTTCGCGGTGGGGTATCTCGAAATTGTTTACACTTTGATTATACAGTATAAGAAATAGCTGATGATTCCCTCAGACCCGACACCGCTGGTGGGCAGCAGGAAACTGGCAAAACAAATATCCCCATAGCTCATCGAAATTTTAAACAATGAAATCCACAATTAAGTTTCAAGGATGTCGGGGCTATCTTACTTTGGAAAAAAGACGTCTGCGTAAGTTAAAGTAGCGGTTTTTGCAGAGATTCAGGCACGACGAATTGTTTTCATTTGTCCATGAGGTAGGGAACGGGAATGAGGTCACCATCCATGATAAATCCTAATGGCAGCGCTATTGAAATGCACTTGAATCTTTAATTCCGTGCAGGCATTGTTCGATGTGATGATACAAGCAGTAAAATGCACAGTGGCTTTGATGTCATTGAATATCCGGTAGGAAGTCTGCATACGTCACCCCTTAGGAATTTCTCTTTTATGCGTTTTTGGGAAATTGCACGTATGAAAAATGCATTATCTGTAAGAAAATGACGTGCGGAATCGAAGGTTTGCCGGATTTCTTGAATTCAATGAGATTCGTGCGGATGTACCTCACGATTAAGTAATTAGAACGTGAGGAGCGAAATCATAGTTTAAATGCTTTCTCTGATAACGCTTTTGAATCTGTACAGATACGTTTAACAAAACACAGGGAGTTTGAACCCTGTTTCATGCTTTGGGTCGCATGGTTTTGAAATTAATGACGTTTGCCAATTTTTCTTCAAATGGTTGAATAGTTACGGAAGCCGCTCGAAATAACGATGTTCTTAAAAACGAGCTACCAGATTTCACCAGACAGTAAATTGGAGATTGGAACTGGACTATTGTAATGGAAATTGGCTTTGAAGTCGCACTCGATATAACAAAGTCGCTAAATCTTAGCTGCTGGACCTGCATAAAGCTTAATGCAGATACATTTTGGCTATTGGAGGTTTTAATTAATCTACATCACCAAAAGTAATACATGGTGCATTTTAAAATCATTTTTATTTTTCTCACACTCGATTTACCGAAGTGGAATAGTAGTCCATGCAGTTGTTGGTGATATCGATCCATGGCTATATTTAAAACCAAGGAAACAAATATGCTTACTACACGTGATTTGAAAAAATAAAGATAGAACTATTATTTGCATAGTTTACTTCAAGATTAGTGTTTGATCAGGTATTGTCCTTTTTTTCCGCTTCTTCGGCCCCCTTTCACCCTGCCTCTCCCCTCCCAGAATTTCTTAAGGATAAACTAGCGTACTGAATATGGAATGACAGCTGAATGCATTCTACCTTCCGAAGCATAAGGAAACTTGCAATGAATCTTTGGATTATTGAAGGCAGGAGGATTTTCCGTAAAAAAAATTGCTCTGCTCACAATTTGATTTGCATTTTTGTCGGGAAAAAGTGTCTCTAATGCGGGATTTCCAGTGACTCTATTGGTGTGGAATGGGAATATATGGTGCTCCAGCGTAATAGCTTTTGCAATGTGTTGAAAGTAATACATGTATGTGTGGGCGCCTTTTTTGCATACCATGATTTGCGCCACCCCTGCGTGTCCTCCAAATAAAATTTCATTTGCTTACTGTGCGTACTTCAGTTATTGCAACGACCAAGAATACGAAATACAGACGCGTGACTATAAAGCAGGAGATCAAGACGGTTCCTATGGCCTAACAGCCACATACTGCACATCCATTGGAGTTTTTTGCAGTTACTGGGCGATATTTATGCCCTGCTTTAAATGCAGACGTGCGCATTAGTAGTCTCGTGAATACGTGCATATTATGTGCACACTTCGTGACATTACATAAACCGCATAAATCCTATTGTTGTTTGCCGCGCAATGGCATTGTAATTGACATTTTGCACCTTGGCTTATTCCAGATAAATTGTTTTTCTGGTTCAAAGCTGCTATTGCATGCTACTAGTCTTAACAAAAACAGTTTAATACGTTTTTTTTTATTCCCACTGAGATTAACTTTGCTCGCTCGCGTGCCTTCAGCAATTGCTTGCAAGAACTTGACAAACACTCCTGGCTGCTTGTTCATTATTTTCGTAATTGACATTGCGCCTATTTTGCAGATCAACATCGGTGAACTTAATAATTGAATCCAGCATATCAATGGAGCGAATAATGCACGTAACGAGCAAGATGCGATCTACTCAAATAGAAAAGTGGAATCATGCTTGTTAAACTCACTTGGTATTAGTCACTGTAATGACATTATGACAGTGTCTTATACAAAGTGCTGTCAGTCTTCAGCGGTGTGCGTCTGAGCTGTTGTAGTGTCACAACCCAATTTGTGTCATAAAATATTTTGTCATGAGCAATGTAACTTACTGATTTATTGAACTCATTCTAGCATCTAGCATATACGTCTGAAAAGCTTTAGATGCACATTCATAAAACGACTTCCGGCAAGAAGTGTTCATGCTTGGATGCTTGAGAACTAGCACAATTTATTCGACCAAGTGGAAATTTCTATAAACGTGGCACTAAAATCGAAATTATTCCAAGCAATTTACGTTTTATTATTACGGTTATTGCGAGTTTTCGCATGTTTCAAATGATCAACGGAACTTACACCATTAATCAAACATGTATATGCAAATAGACTGAAATAGCAGAGAAATACTCGAATGTTTTCAGGCTTTTCAGTGACTTTCCCCATATGGCCTCATACGGATGTCAACATGTAAAATAAATACAATGTACATCTGTTTTAGATCAACCTTTGATCTAATAATGAACAGATAATTAATTCAGGATACGAAAAATAATCAATAATGACGTCATTTGCGGGACGATGATGCTAAAAGGGTCGTTATATTGGATAACAAATTAAGAAATGAACTATTTTGATTAGTTTCTTTAACAAAGAATTTATTAAATTTTAAATGACGTCAATTCACGAACTATTTTAGTCGGTGGGTCACCTGCATTGAGTGGTCGATATTGACAGGTTGGACGTCCGAATTCTATGATGACCCTTACTTCATGAATTGTCTTACCCTTGCCCTCTCCACAACATAAGGCGTCCTGAACGACCCTAGCTCCTTAATGCTGATGGACGTTTAGAACATCCGGTCTGGATAGTGGTTTACATATTTAAAAGATTGAAAATTGTATATAATTCGTATTTTCTCGATCCTCTTTGTTTAATGGTTTAAAGAAAACTGGGGACGGTAATGAGTGAAAAGGAACATATTGTTATTAGGAAGCATAACGTAGTCCTAAGGCGTGGAAATCTGCATTTAGTCAAGCACGGGCTTATCCGAAAGTTTTTAATTTCCTCTTTTCCACTACGCTCTTTCTCCCAAAGGTGCATTTCTGCGTTGCCATTAGATTCGAGTTTCTATACCTCGCCGAGCCATGACAATTGTACGAAATGCAACTAAACCCCAGAAGTGTGCTTTGGGTGGGCATTGTGTGTGCCTGCATAGTTTCTCCAAATTGGATGACGGCTCCACCCTAGCCGAACTCCATTAGTGGCATCAGGATCTCACCAGATGTTGGATGCTTTAACCACGTGAAATGCCCATAAGCTACGATCTAATATTACGATCGTGCGTCGCTAGCAGAGAAGAGGACTTCAATTCTTCTCGCCCAGTTCACCTCCATTTTAATCGATGAAAGTGCTATTTGCTTTTGTGCCAAGCAACCACTCGGGGTGGGAATCCGCCGCTCGCAACCCAGATAGAGCAAAGGGCCAATGGGTGCGGTCCATCCGATTCCCAAACAACTCAACAGCCAAAAATAACTGCGCACAAAAATAGCTACCGGGCAGACAATTCTTCCAAAAAAATTGCAAAATGGGGCTCCACGCCTGTCTTAATAATTTCATTTGCGCTTGCAAACACTCCGTCGATATCAATTATTCATGAAAGTGCGCATTTGGCATTTACAGTAAGCATAACCTGTTATTAGTACCGTGGCAATGTGCGGACCACTCGGTTTGGTTACAGGCAGTCTTGCATAATTGCAGTGGAGACTCAGAAGAGGTTTTCTGCACATTATGCTATTAGCAATTTAACAGCAGCATCTTTCTACTGCCTTCCTGTTTAAATTTCAATTCCCTTAAATAATATTTTTCAATTACACGTGAAGCTATGAAATGCCACTATTTGCAAAAGAAGATTTTTAAGTTTAAAGCAATGTAATTATATGTGACACTTTGATGATTTTTTTTTAAAAAAAATACTTTTTTAATGATTTTTTTACAGTGCTTTTTTGCACTAAAACACGTTTACTCTTTTCTTACAATAGATGACAATAAATTGCAGCCTGCATAATTATCCAGAACCATAACTCCACGTTCAGTTTAATTACAGCACATTACGGTACATAAATAATACCTTTAACTTATTTGGCTCAATTCACTTCATTAATTGATATAATTGGTATAATCTCAACTATGATCGAAGATGTGGGCCCTTTTTATTGATAGCGCCCCAAATGAGAAAAGCTAACTAAACAATTATTTTAAACCTGTTTTAAATGTCAAATGCTAATTCGTGATATTATCGGGTTTCTTTGGCATGAATAATCGAAATAGTCACGGATCGTATTTCCCCTGAAAGTGAGCATTCCTTATCTGAGATTTTTCCAAGGAGGGCGGCAGCAACCTACAGTTATACCCACCAATGCTGCCGTTTGAATGGTCTGTTGGCTCGTTAAGAGTTAACTAAGAATGATGCAAGTGACGTTATCACTCAGAGCAGTAATGATTTTGAAGAACAAATTTCCTCAGAAATTCCCTTCACATGTTTTAACCGCCTACTGAGAGATTCGAAGTATACTTTCAGCGTGGATGCTGACTTGGGAGTTTAAGATATATCTGTAAATAAATAAACAATTACATGTTCTTAAACTGCCTGCCGGACAAACGCACCCTAATGTTATTTTTAGGTCCTCCTTGTTTTTCTCAGTAATGCATTTCGCATTCTCCATAAATAGTATGCCCAGACTAAGAGCATTAAAGTCTTAGAGTATGGCTCGAGCTCGTTATGGCTTCTGCACTTTGGCGCCCATAGAGTTGGTTTAATGAACATTTTTTGCATTGTGAGTGAAATAAATTGAATAGGCCTACTTAACAGTTCGTTTATTTATGATTAATACAGTATGAGCATTTAGTCGGATCTCCGTCTGCACGCCAATGACGTCAGTATTCACCTTCTCCAGTGTATTTACCAAACGTCCCTGCCACACCTATCATCTTCTGGCCTTGTACGAGCATGTTTCCCCATTTATATGCGCGATGAGATGAGATGATACTTTGGATATTTTTCATAAATAGGTTTTTCGGGGTGTGAACCATTCCGATTCGTACATCACTTCTAGCAAATTGTCACCTATAATAGTGATTATACGCATATTCGTGCAAAACGTTTACGCAATAGTAATCCATCTTGATGAAACAAAAAAAAACATGCATAGAATATCATTTGTATATGTGTGAATGTTGAAACATGTGTCATAGCATTGAAGCAAATTCTACAATCTAGACAG
>JAQIXS010004703.1:0-14393 GCA_034700785.1 Rossiulus vilnensis
AATATACTGATATCAATATAACCATGCTGATATTAGCAGTCCCCAAACACCAAATATACTGATATCAATATAACCATGCTGATATTATCAGTACCTTAACACTAAATATACTGATATCAATATAACCATGCTGATATTATCAGTACCTTAACACCAAATATACTGATATCAATATAACCATGCTGATATTAGCAGTCCCCAAACACCAAATATACTGATATCAATATAACCATACTTATATTAGTAGTCACCAAACACAAAATATACTGATATCAATATAACCTTGGTGATAAATCATCATCTTTGACTTTTACATCCCTTCTTGTGATATTGATAGTTTGAATTTCCCTGACCACTCAATTGATCTCTTAATCACTGTTCCCTGACATTTCAATGACTTATTATGCCATCAGACAACTATGTGAGAGCAAATATAACATAGATAAGTTGAATTTCCCTGACTTTTTCATAAGAAATCAATATTCTCTGACTTTTTCATAAGGGGGGGGGGGAACCCTGTTAGTGCTCCCAGTGATGGCACTCTTCAGTCTCAGCACCTGATTGGTTGAAGCCTTCCCGAGGCGCCACCTGTCGTCAACCTCTGGCATTTTTACACATTTTATGAGCATAATTAAACCGCACGCAGGGCGTTTTCTACAGGGCCAATAAAAACGTCCATAAACCCAATATTTATTTTGATACATGCACTTCATTAGTGGTAAATCCACACCTGTTGATTTCGCATGCACTTTTCCATACATCATAAATCGAAGGGGACGTAAGGGGAAATTAAGGGGTGACACCCAATAAAAACAGGCTAATAAAAATTCATCGAAATTATGAACGCAATAACCCTGTCGTAACCCCCTTATATTTTTAAAGTTCATAAAGATTTTTTGCCCCTACTTAATTAAAAAAATAGCTCACTATAGTCGGATTAACAAAAGAATGGACTGGAAATTCAAATGGACCAATGGGATGCAAGAGCCTGTTTTGCGATTAATCTTTCCTGGCCCCTCGACTCATTTGCCATCCGTTGTGCATCGAGAGGCTTTCTCATTGCTGGAAGGCATAATCCATAAGCTGGATGGCTCTGATTGGCTGTCGTTCAGTCTAGTCTATTCTTAATCCTTCTACCGTAGCAACGTTCAGCACGTACTAATAATGATAAACACATTATTTTTCTAGATTAGGAAGCACAGGATATGAATTAATAAAACATTAAACTAAATGAATTTTTGACAATTTAAGGTTATCATTATTTATGATAATTTTTAATACAGTGTAGGAAGAAGGAACACAATTATTAAATACTCATAAACACAAGGAACATGAGAGATGATGATGATGATAATAATCAGAAAAGTATCTCATGTTCTTTGTGTTTTCGAATGTTTTTATTCCTTGTTGCTAACGAAGTTAAAATTCAACTTTAAAAAAAATGTAATGATATCACTATACTGATATCAGTAGTCCCAAAAAATAGTAACGTACGGTGATATCAGTACAAAATAATACTGACACCAACTTATTATATTTTAAAAATATTTCACCAAAATTCCTACGTTTAGAATATTTTTTTAAAAAATAATTTCTTATATTTTATGGACTTTTTTAAAACTGCAATATTTGGTATATTTAACGCAATTCTATTATCTTTCAAATATCGACGAAGTTTCTATATTTTAAAAATATTTTACCAAAATCCCTATATTTAGAATATTTTTTAATAATTTGTTATATTTTCAACTTTTTTTAAAACTGCAATGTTTGGTATATTTAACGAAATTCTATCGTCTTAGAAATATTAACGAAGTTCGTACATTTAACAAAATTTCTGAATTTTAAAAATATTTTACCAAAAAACCCTATATTTATAATATTTTTTTAATAATTTGTTTTATTTTATGGATTTTTTTGTTATAAAACTGCAATGTTTGGTATATTTAACGAAATTCTATCATCTCTGAATTTTAAAAATATTTTACCAAAAATCCCTATATTTAGAATATTTTTTTGATAATTTCTTTTATTTTATGGATTTTTTTTTATAAAACTGCAATGTTTGGTATGACGAAATTCTATCATCTTATGAATATTAACGAAGTTCCTATATTTCCTAAATTTTTGCAGAATTGCAACATTCAATTAATTCCTTATTTAGCTAAATCCTTACATATCTCACCAAAATTCCTTCTTTTCGAATATTTTTAATAAACTCTAGGAATTCCGTTAAAATTCATGAAATTTAAGGAGACACGTGAAATATTGAAAATACTAAAATCGTTTTTTCACAAAAACTGAAGCAAAGAAGGCAATTTTCTAAAAAAAAAAATTAGAAATCTAATAACAGCATCTTCCAGATTTCGTAAATGCCTTTTAATGAAAACACAGGAAGTAATTTCGGCAGGCTTTTAGCTTATAAAACTCACTTCCCATTTCCATAAATTTGCATTAGAATGCTAATGGAGATATCGAGGAGGTCGAAACCGGAAGTTGAATATTTAGCGAACTATATCAAGGGTTAGTTTGCATAAACATCAGGGGATCTCATAATTAATTAAAATCACAGCATCGATATTATGTGTAACTGGAAACTAATTACATCCACCGTTTTTTTCTCATTACATATCTAATCATAAAGCACTGGTCATCGGCTGGTCATTTTGTTCCAAATCCAATTACAATGTCCTTTTTTTGCATTCCTAAAACCAGTTGTTTTATCGCGTGGACCAAACGATTGCTTTCAATATTTACGATGCAATCGAGTTGAGCGAACACGGTCCATCTAGCTGACCACTGGTCAGTGCTGATGACCAGTGGCCGGAAGGGTAAAAGAAGTTAATTAAATCGAAATGACAAACCTCTACAGATTCCATATCGTGCCTCCTACTAGACCGATATAATTAAATATATAATTAAATATTAAAAACATAATGAAAATAAAAGCCCAAATTTTATATTAATTCCAAATTAATTCCAAAAACTAATTATGTGTTAATCGAAAAGCCTGGCTATCACGTCCACAGTCAGTTCGAAACTACAATAGACTGAGAATTCCAATGGACCAATAGGATGCAAGAGCCTGTTTTGCGATTAATCTTTCCTGGCCCACGACTCAGTTGCCATCAGCTGTGCATCGAGAGGCTTTCTCATTGCTGGAAGACATAATCCATAAGCTGAATAGCTGATTGGTTATCGTTCAGTAGGCCTATATTCTAGTTTCGAACAGACCGTAAACCCCAAAACGACATAAAACGCTTACGCCAAAACCGCCTAATACGGAAAATTGTTAAAAGTACTTGAAGGGTGCCCAACCATAACTTACCAAGCGCCAAAAAACTCAATTTTCAGTGGACGGGGGGAAAAAACTGGATAGTTTAGTGAAAAATACTGATATCGATAATCTGATTTCGTTCGAACGACAACGAGTTCTGACGTTATGCACCTATGACGTTTAATTGCGAAAACATAAACGAGAACTTGGGTGAAAAACAAGCTGTTTTTGTTGAAATTTTACCAAACGGTCGTATGTGCCACACGTATGGCACCCCCAAAAAGCGTTCTAAACACCCTCTTATCTCGAGTGTAAGTGGGATTAACGTCATTGATTGCTTCATTTTGACATCCAGGTTTAGAAACCCACTTCTGAAACACGTGTTTTAGAAACGCTGGCTAAAATTGAATAACCTGTATTCGTGTCCACCTTACCGAGGTTCGCTGCCGAGCCCGCGCGAATGATTTTAAAATGAGGGCAAGCGGGGGTTATTCGCATATTTAGGGTTTTTTTTATCAAAACTCCAACAATTTTTGGCTGTTTCCATATCTAGCGAAGAAATGATCAGGTATTGGCACATGCGACGTTTTGAGTAGAAAAACGCGTTTTGGAGGAGGTGTGGCACTTACGACCTTATGGTCTGGCACCTATCAAATCCGCTCCTCTGCAATGAGAAATCCCCACGGAAATGAGACGCTGGTTTCCCCCCTAATCTGAGTCGACGTTGAGCGGGGTCGCTTCCGCTTCGCCCGTCGTTATTAGGCGTTTTTTTTTTTTATTTCATCGCCATTAATTAGCGTCTTTCCTTAATAAGCACTGCGAAGAAGCTAATTATCGCAGACGTTCATTAACATTCTTAATCAAAAGGGAAAAAGGGGGGCAGGAAATCGAAGACGTTAATTATCAAACGCCTTTTCCCCAAACGATGTCACGTGTGTATTGTGTTTACGCCTCACGCCACCAGGGCAGGAATAGTATATGTGGCCATATCACTGGTACCCAATGGACGTGTGTGACCCATATATGATCGAAATATATATTCTATTTACGGGCAAATCTAAAATAGTCCACGTGTGTTTGTTTATGTCCACACATATCCATATATGGATAATTCTAAAAATGACCACGTATGTTTATGTCCACACATATCTATATATGGATAATTCTAAAAATGGCCACGTACGTTAGTTTATGTCCACACATATCCATATATGGATAATTCTAAAAAATGGCCATGTATGTTTATGTCCATAAATGGATAATTCTAAAAATGGCCATGTGTGTTTATACAAGTCCAAATATTCCATACAATGTAAATCCAACAATGACCACAAATGGATCTATATGTCGTATGTCCATACAGATATGTTTGTTTACGTCCTTACATATCCATATATTTCATATATGGCTAAATCCGAAATTATCCACAAATGGATCTACACGTCAAGATACAGGTAAATCCAAAACTTGGACATATATGTCCATACACATCCACTGGCCACAAATGGATCCATAATACCATACATTGTTCATGCATAAGGTCAGTACGAGATTCTCCACTGATACCACTAGTATCACTGTACATCTACTGGTTTTAGGGCTACGGATATCAGTACGCTCGATGATATCGGCATCATAGTGGTTTTTTAGACTGCTAATATCAGTACGGTTAGCGACATCGCTACATTCATTCCACCGATATCAGTACACCATCGGTGTATTTGTACTGATATTTCATGTACTGATATGGGGCAAGGATCACAGGGGCCTCAAATCACCCTTCCCAGAGTGTTCCCCAGTAACCTTGACCTACATCCACTTCACTTCACTTCCCCCCTTGCCCACTGATGTAATCCTCGTGAAAAGTGCTTTCATCATTTCGATCAACTCTTTTAATAAAAAGGACGAAACGCTTCGTGGAATCGCCGCGAGAGGTCATTATTAGAAGACGACGCCATTCTAACACGCGAGCAACAATAAAAACGAGGCAGACACAGATAATAAAGGCGAAACAATGGGAAAAGAGGAATGTGCGCCACGAGAACACAAAGGAATTCCTCGCGGTACACAAATTGAACGCCAACAGATCGAAGCAAATAATAATAATAGGCCTAATACAAAACAAAACAAAAAATCAACGCCATCTTTGTTGCTGGAAAAAGCAGCAGCCATCTTGCGCACGGCGTGGGTTCGATAGCGCGCGTGACAACGTTGGAACGAAACCATGGCAACCGTCGAACGCTGGCGCGAGACGACGCTCGTTGCTGTGGCGACAGTGGAACGCTGCGGCTCCGAATTGGAACGTTCCAACTGGAAACCATGGCAACCGTCGAACGCGGGCGCGAGACGACGTTCGTTGCCGTGGCGACGGTGGAACGCTGCGGCTCCGAATTGGAACGTTCCAACAGGAAACCATGGCAACCGTCGAACGTGGCGTTCCATTTTTGGGGCAACGAAAAGAGAACGCGAAATGAATACACGCATGGCCACGTGTAGAAAATGTGTTAAACAACTTTCAGATAAAACCAAATCCATAACATTTAGAATCTACCAAATCTACCACATCTAGAAAACATGTTATATGACTTTCTTGTAAACGCATACATAGCCACGTGTAGAAATTGTGTTATGACATTTTCAGATAAAACCATACACGGAAAACATTCCACGTTTTAGGGAAGACAATCAATATGAAAGAAAATGTATGCAAATCATGAACTATATAAACGTACATGGATATGCATTGCCTTATATATTCATATATAAATGGCCAACGTTTGCCTAATCATATATGGAATAAGTCGGTTATGTCCATGCATGACCCATATTTGAATTAAATCCCCCCCTCCCTTCTGGGATTCCTATTTTATCTTGGTATCTCAACAAGTCACTGAGACACTGATATTCTCAAACTAGTACGCTGTTTTTTGACGCTTGGTAAGTTATGGTTTGGCACTACGCAGACGTAGCATTCTCTTTGGCACGTGGAGAGAACGTTGCCATGGCGACGGTGGAACGCAACGTTCCAAGAGCATTCTAAGGGTGAGTGTGACGTGAAATGCGGTACCTTCTTGGCGTGTTTATCTTTCAGTTAGATTTTATGTGTCATGCGTGCTGAGGATAAACACCGGAAACGGGGAAAGTGGGTCAGGTGCCAAACTCTGAAGATCTGCAGGTGCCGAAAACTAAAATTAGAGATGAAGACACAGGCGTTTTTGAGGCAAACTTAAGGATGAGCCCAAAAGCATGGCCCACCAGTGCACAAATATCACTAACCATACTGATATCAGTTGTCCTAAAAAGCACCATAATGTTGATATCAGTAGTCCCAAAAACCACCATAATGCTAATATCACTAACCATACTGATATCAGTAGTCCCCAAAAACCACCATAATGTTGATATCAGTAGTCCCCAAAAACCACCATAATGCTAATATCACTAACCACACTGATATCAGTAGTGCCAAAAACCACCATAATGCTAATATCACTAACCACACTGATATCAGTAGTCCCCAAAAACCACCATAATACTGATTATCACGAAGGAATTATCCGAGGAATTCGGTTATCCGGAATAGTCCTGGTCATGACCACCTCGGATAACCGAGCTTTCACTGTGTTCCAGGCCCCTAAACGGTGCTAAATGACATCGAGTGTGTTGAGAGGGTGACTATTACCGACAGCCTTATCATCGTCATCAACATCAGCAATGATGACACTTGGCGTGATAACCATCTACCACCGTCGGAAGTATCATCATCATCGTCATCATCATCTTCGCACATCTTCTTCCATCTCCATCACCCCGTGATGATCATCACCAGCGAGCGCATTCATCGCTGCAATTACGAACACCATCAGCATTTATCATCGTCGCCACCATCAATAACAATGGCGTCATCATCATCATCACTGTCCTCGCAGCCTGACAATGGGAATCTTCCATCAAGATCGTATTACAGTCATTGTAACATCCATGAGGGTCGTCCATAAACAGGGTTACCAATAAATAACATTTTCAAACACATGAAACAAATTTTAAAAATCTGTTACTTGCCCTCTCTGTCTATTGTGGTTTTTTTTATGGATTATTAACTAAGGGAATTTAACAATTAATTTTTTTGATAGAATACATTACCAATGATTAATCAACCTTAAATTCATGTACAAAGTTTAATAACTACCCATCGACAATCAAAGAAATTAAGACGACATCAATGACCACTTTTTTTATATAAAAAAATGTATTTTCACATTAACACTATAGCAAGATTTTAGAAAAAAACTAGAATTCCAATGATGAATTTTAGCTTACGTTTTTATACTCTTTTTATTGTGGAAGTACTACAGAAATGCCGTAGGCAAACTATTTTTTTTAAAAAAAAACTAAATAATTTGGTGATTTTTAGTGAAAAAAATATATATATTCCAGAGTAAGGTTTGTTCAAATTTAATTCTTTACATCCGAATGCCTGGATGCGTTTCCTATGGATGCTTTACCTTTAAAATTATAATAATATTAATAATAATTCATTCCCAATAAAGGAATATAAAGGTTGCTATCAACACTTAGAAATACCGTGTCACATTACATTTAAAATATCGTTCTTAAAACACTAAAAAATCCATCATTCAGACTCATTCATGAATGCTTTGCCCTCTACAGGGCTTCGTCAGCTTAGTATGATAACAGCATCATGATTTATACTATTACGTTTAAATATGGCTAAAATTCCCTGACTGAACTTGGCATATGTAGACATAACTATTATTACGTTAAATATGCCATGTTCGATCAGAGAATTTGTATGATACTAGTCTGATGAAGCCCTGTAGAGGACAAAACGTTGGTTTTTTAAAACAAATGATGAATGAGTCTGAATGCTTACACCTGATTAAATTTCTTTGACACTATCAAAGCAAATCAGAATTTACTGACTTTCCACTGACAGTTTCAGGTTTTTCCATGTCTGGCAGAACCGTGCATGATGTTGCCAAGTTTCAAAATCGATAATACCATCATTTCCAATTCGAGGGTCGTTCATCAACACCACGAGCGCAATATTCTCGCGATCCATATTTCAGTGTCAAAAATTGCCACGACCTCAATTTTGCATTTTCTGCTTGGAGCATTCTGCTGAAACTCAGAGAAGCCAAGAGGGAGCTGGAAAAAAACCCCACATGCACAAAAAATCTAAATTCACGACTTCTTCCCTGTGTTTTTTGATAAATGACGAATTTGATGGTACGAGATGCGATTGCTTAAGGAGGAGGCGTGAAAGCAAAACATGAGCAAAAAATATGGCCGTTGGGAGGGCAAGAGGAACGACGGGAAACCGGAAGCGGAAATGATTAATGGTGGGAGATGAGGAAAGACGAAACGAAAAAGGCGGTTGGGAAGGAGTCCGTTGACCAGTTGACCAGAAACATTTTTTGCTGCCCCTATAGGTTGGCAATCTAACGAGACTCGAAAGCTTGCAGTGATTGCTTGCCTTCGATATTAAAATAATCTTTTTGAAAGTTTACAAATTAGCACCCTTATAAGCACTTCATTGTTATAGGGATGAAGAAATTGGTGTTGATGGGAATACCGACGACTAATTTGCTGAAGTTAGTTTGGTTGCTGCCCCTGACTGTTAGCAATCGAGCAATGCTCGACGCCTGCAGAAATTGCCAGTCATCATTAATACAAGCTACAATTTTGTAATTTACCATTACAAAACTTATAAGTGATTAATTATTTGACAATCGGCAGTAAGTGGCGTTAGTAAGGAAGCTAAATGAGTTGATCGAAAATACTTTTGTTGCTGCCCCTGTAGGCTAACAAAAGTTATCAGTGTTTGCTTGACACTGAAAATGAAAAACCCAACAACTCCTTATTTCAATTTACAATTAGCGCTTTAAGTATTGACTCGAACTCATATTTATTGACTCTTGATTGCAACGTTGTATTAATAATCAAATGAATCAAGGACAAATATATTCTGGTGCCCCTGTAGGTTGACACTCTAGCATGGCACAGAGGCTTGCAGTGATTGCTAGCAATTGAAAAAAAAAACCAACATTTCCTTTTTAGTTGCCTAATTAGTGCCATATTTAGCGATATAGTTTTTAAGAATAGTTAAAAACAAAACGATCAAGGAGTAGCAAGATCTAAGGGTTAGTAATAAGACCAATGAAAAGGTTACCGAAAATTTTTCGATGCCCCTGTAGATTGGCACAGTAGCATGACTCAGTGGCTTGCAGTGAATGCTTGCCATCAGAAATTGAAACCAACATCACCTTTTCTAAATTTACAATTAGCGCTTAAATCGGCGATTTTATGACAGTTTTGAACGAATCAATCAAGGAACATCAAGAAGAATGGGTTGGTTATTAGACCGATGAAGAGGTTACCGATAATATTTTGCCGCCCCTGTATGTTGGCAGACAATTTAGCATGGCTCAGAAGCCTGCAGTGATTGCTAGCCATCAGGGGTGCAAAAAATCATCTTTGAATTTGAAATTAGTGCCCTCAGTAATCAGCGATTAAATATTAATCCTAGGTTTAGGATCAAATTTTCACGTCCACTTTGGCCTTTCTCTTGCTCTTATAAGTTTAAAGTTGCATCACTGTCAAAATGGCGTCACGCGTTCCGTTCGACGAAAGAACGAGAGACAGTGATAAACAATGAAGAAAAGATGAAGATGAAGATGAGCTTCGACTTACTTCAAAATTACTCGCTAATTTCGACCTCTTTCTCAGATGCTGAGATGCTTTTCTCATTTATCATTTTTTTTAGAAACGTTAGACGTTAGGTAACGTAAAACCCTCCATCAATTCAACCTGCTTGAAATTTCATTATTCGCAGAAATTCCTTTTTTTTCAGATTTTCGTTTTAAGAAGCCTTACTTAGCTGGATATGGATTTTTCCAAAACTATAGACGTTAATTTACGACCTTGTTTATTTGAGAGGGAAAAAATGGATTTTCCATAAATATCAGATGTTGATAATAATCCTGTCTCGCATTTAGCGCATGTAAAAATTTCATAACGTAAATTTGAACGTTTGTCAACCATTAATATATAGTGGGGTTTTTGCTTACTGACATCAGTATGCTTAGTGAAATCGTCATTATAATTTTCCAGTGATGTCACTATATATACTGACATAAGGTGGTTTTTCTGGACTACTGATATCAGTATGCTTATTGACATCACTTTGATAAACTTTATATCACTACATACTGACAGTGGTTTTTGGAATGTTGCTATAAGTATGCTAAAATACATCATTATATACATTGAGTGCTTTTCTGGACTACTGATATCAGTATGCTAAGTGAAATTTCTTTTACAGTACTTTTGTTTCTTTTCTGTAAATTTTCCTTTTTTTCTTAAATATAATTTCGTTAAAAAATACTAAGAAATGTCCTGTTTACTGCAAAATGTGTCTTAAATAAGTTCAGAAAACTTTTTTTTTGAAATGACATTAAACGAGTGACAGATTGAGCTTCGACTGACCACTGGTCATCGATGGCGCCGGTCCGAGTGACAGCCGTCACTCACAGCTGTCCATCGGACGCGCTTCGGCCACTGGTCAAGAGCTGACCACTGCGCGAATCGATCCTAACGACTTCGCCAGACATTTCGACGATCGCCAATTTACGGTCGAGTGTTTTTCGGACGCGCCAAAATTGGGGGTGGGAGGAGTGACCACTGGTCAGTTGGCCAGATTTACAAATTGACCAATTCACTTGCTTATCCTGTCCTTTTTCCGTTAAAAGCCACAATCAATAGCCAGGCTTCGCTTCTCAAAACGTCGAAAAACAGTTACGGAAGTGAGTGCGCTAAAAATACCGGAAGTACCGAGGGCGATTCATAAAATGCAATCAGAAAGAGAAAGGATTATGAAAAGAATTATGGATTTATTTCACACAATTTTGCACACAAAAAAATTCGAAGAAAAAACACTGAGAAAGATTGACAAAGTTTCAGCTTCATTTTTGATATTATTTATTTGTAATTATTTATTTTCACAAATTAAAAAAAATTGAACAGAAATAGCATTTATCGCCAAAATTCAAGAAAAAATACCAAAAAAGACTTAACATAATTTAAGTTGCATTTTTATTATTATTATTTTTATTTTCTGCAAAACTTTCGAAAATGAGCAAAAAAATATTTTATTTTTACTAAAATTTTGAACAAGTACACCATAACCCTCCAACTTACTGCAAAATTTCAAATGGTTTTTTTCCAAAAAATCCTGCATTTCATAAGAAATGAAATCAAATTACTTTAACAGAATTTTCTAAAAGTTGTATTTATTTATTTTTACTTTTATTTGTTTTCTGCAAAACTTATCGATGAATTTACGGTGTTGCAGATTTGTTCTGCTAAATGCGCCAAGTGTATTTTTCAGAAATTAGCAAAAAATAATTATTTTTTTTTGCTAATTTCCGAAAAATACTCTTCCGAAAAATTTTAAACAATTATACATTTTACCTTTAACTTATTGCAACATTTAAAATGAATTTTTCAAAAAAAAATCATGCAGTTCATACGAAATAATATCAAAATACCGTTAACGTAATTTCATAACATTAATAAACTACATTTCTCGAATATCATAGCAATTATTTACGCAAAAAATATTTTATTTCCTCCTAATTTTTATAAAGTTGTGTGTTTTTTTTTGCAAAAATTTATCAATATATAAGTTTTGAAAATTTTTTTATTGTAAACTTATTCTAAGGATTTTTTTCCAATGTTTGCAAAACATGTCTTTTAAATTTCGGACAAAGAAGCTCTTTCTTTGCGGTCGTTTTCTTTTTACTTTTCCATCTCGTTTGGTCATCTCGTTTGACCAGTGTCCAGCTGCTGTCCGCTGCTTCGTTGGTCAGAAGCCAAACGACGAGTTTTTCATCGTAGACCCATTGAGGCGACCATCAAATTAGGAATTCCAGCTATTTTTACGACTTTTCGCCACTTCGGCCAATCTTGACCAGTGTCCGAGCGGCCGGCAAAATGGACCTTAGGGTCATTTTTATCACGTTTTCAATCTTAACTTAAGTTTCTGAAGAGGAAAACGCGACATGATATGAGAGACATGCAATCATGGCACTTACAACCACTTATATCTGGTTAGATATGGAAATATAGACAGGCACTTACGGTGTATGTCAGATATGGCCCTAAATATGGAGTTCAACACCGACTTTATTTGATCGCACGTGTTATGCAAGGCCAGATATGGCATTGATTGGATCTGGCATGGTTAAGTAAATATTTACACGGATTTGATATGGGATGTTATGGAAACATGGATTTTAATACAATTAGACCTGGCACACGTATGGCCTTTATGGGATCAAGTATGACCCCCATATATAAATTATTCTCATGGACTGTAAGTGGTCAGATATGGACTTACACATCAAGAACAGGCATGAGCTTTATGGCTTGGAATGTGAAGCTGATATGTTCAGATATGGCTCCAAAGATGTTGGAGCATACATATTCTTGGTTTCAAATGTTTTTGCACCTTGGTCAGATATGGCATTCCATATACATATACAGACTTGATAGGGTCAGATATGGCTCCACATAAAGCTCGTATGGTTAGACGTGTTCACAGAACTAACGTGATAAGGTCACACATGACATTTGATCCCATTGAGGTTTTTGTCTTTTAAATATTGCTTCTTAAACCGACTTGATATGATCAGATTTTGATCTGTTTTATGTATGGCCAGACGTCCCTGGTGGAAAGATCAGTATAATCCGTACAAAACATATCAGTACAAATATACTGATAAATAACTAATATTAGTAAACAAAATGTAGTGATATCACTAACCATACTGATATCAGTAGTGCCAAAAACCAAAATAATACTGATATCACTAAGCATACTGATATCAGTAGTCCCAAAAACCAAAATAATACTGATATCACTAACCACACTGATATTATTAGTGCCAAAAACCAAAATATTACTGATATCACTAAGCATACTTATATCAGTAGTCCCAAAAACCAAAATAATACTGATATCACTAAGCATACTGATATTGGTAGTCCTAAAAGCCAGTATGTAAGTAGTGATTTCAGTATAGATTCATACCGATATCGGTAGAGAATCACGTTATCATCTTTCCTCCAGGGGAAGTCCTCATACTGACTTGCTACAGTCAGATGACGGTCTCCCATAGACGACCCTAAGTGCCTTTTCCGGCGGAAATGACGTCACCGCAAGTCTTCGATCTCAATTTAGCAACCAATAAAACGCTGAGGAAGATTTCAGCCAAGAAGCCGACAATTAGCCGTTGAGAGCGACACAGAACCGGAAGTGGCCGTTTAGCGGAAGGACCATCAGGCGCCATCCACTTCCGGTTCCGGTGGCGATCTTCCCAGAGGGGGGGAAACCGGAAATGCAGTCACTGCCGACAGAAACGCTTCTGCTCTGTCACCCTCCTTCTGCGACACACATTTGCGTAAAAAAAAATCGATGGCATGGGCTGAAATCTCTGAAATCTTCAATCGATTTTCGAATTCATCTCAATATCAGATGAAATCCAGATGAAACGTTGATTGAGCTCAATCGCGGTTTACGCGTCATACTCATCGTTGTTAGGGCTCGTGACGTATGTAACGTAATGTAACGTATTCATGACGGGCGGTGAAAACGTGTCCGCGCTTCCGTAATGTATCATTAATTTCAATTCCATTCAATTCAATTCAACTCAGTACCCTACTAGCGGCAAGTGATATGCCATGCGGTAGGGGGGTGTAATCCATCGACCCAATATTATTCAGCGATTGCCACCTTCAATGGGGTGTAACACCGACATCATTGTAAAATTGAATTTTATGCGGCTTAAGGCACAAAGGTCCTTTGGAAGAGCATTCCAACGTCGAATAGCATGCAAGAAAAATGACCAATAGTACGGATCCGAATGCGCTCGGAGTTCCACGAGTGGGTTAAGGTGGACCCACGGCATGGACTGGCGCCTCTGGTGGCATCTGCCATAACTATTTCTCAATGGCAGATTTAATTTTTACTTTTTACAGTATTAATGCGTGTATCGTTAAATGTTGCGATATTGCATGATAAAGATAGGCTAAC
>JAQIXS010004704.1:0-14388 GCA_034700785.1 Rossiulus vilnensis
GGGACTTGGGAAAATGTCCGTTATTTAGAGGTGTCCGCTTTTTAGAGGTGTCCGTTAGAGGAGGTTTTACTGTATATAAAAAATTTACTTAGAAATAAACCTGAAAAATTAAACTCATGTTTACAGAGTTTGCACAATGTTTTTTTTAAATTTATTACATTTGTATTTACTAAGTACTGATGCTATTTTTAGTTCAGAATCATTACACACTTATTTTTTTAAATAATTGCGACTACTGTTTTTCATAAATTAACAGGTTATTTTGAAATTATAAAAACTAACGCAGGCGAAACGTTTTTAGCAATTATGACAAGTATTTTAAACAAAAAATGTAGGAACATTTTTTTGCACGGTAGGCATCCTTTTAGCTCAGCCTTAAGCCATTGGATTGTTATGACGTTTTTGAAGATGTTGTTGTTAACAGGTCGTTGCATGAAATAAAAATGAACTTACTTCTGTTTTAAGTCGTTGAATAGTTTTTAAAAATTGCATTTTGTTCAGCAAATAGATATCCAAATTAAAATCTAAGTAGCTAGTTTGGTGAAAAGTTGTAAACACTTTCAAATGCACTTAAATCAACTAACATTTCTTTTTAATTTCGCAGGAGAATAGCCTGAACATGCAATGCTATAAATTCACACCCATTGTAGAGAAAATGTATCGTGCTTCAAACAAAGTATGCAAAACCTCATCAGTGTGACTCTTTTACCTCAGAATATAAGAAACGCTATTATTGTGACAGAAGTAAAGGCATGAAGGTGTCTCAAAAATTGCAAATAGTTAAATATGGTTTTCAGGCTTTTTACCTGAGATGTTGATAGCGAATGTTAGTCAAATTAAGCTGATTTAAAGAGCAATAAAAATATTGAAAAATATTGAACAAAATACATTTTTAATCTTCTACCAGCACTCTACCAGCAATCACTCAATTTTAATAAGACCTGCCGAAATGCCACCACCCACACTCTTTATTATTCCAGAATTGCTTAGCAACACATCAGCACCAAAGCGTATGACGTCAAAGACTCGGTTAATCTCCACCGCTGGGCCAACCTTTGAACTTTTTTAGAGAAGACCAGTTATTACGTTTTCTTGACGTACTTTGACCTCGTCCCGTCCACACGAAGATCGATGCATAGTGACAAGATACTCTCAGATCGTTTATCATCTCGCCCATGTCCATTGATTGGTCATCCGACTGATGAATCGATACATCTACCCCCTATCTCGTGATGAGAGACAATGACAGACCAGTTCAACTTCCCAACGCCACCCTGGCGCCCATCAATTTTTTTCCTTAATGTCATTTATCCCAACAAAATGCGTTAGCATCTATAAAATAAAACGACAATTTGTCGTTTAATCCGATACGAAATTGTCCAAATGTGACGAAAATAACAACAGATGGGACACGTGGCTTTCCGCGAAAAATCCGATTAACACCAGCAACCTCGGCGCAAAACAAAACTGTTTTGGTCAAATTACCAAAAACTTTGATTCCAGTCACTAAAGACGACCCAAAAGGATACCCATCATATATACATTTTTGCTTCAAATATTTATTATAATTGCTAAATTTATTTTTTTCCATTTAGAATTCATCTTCCTCTAGGGTCTGGCGTATATTTGTAATTTGAGAATGGCAGTTTTATTTATTATTGCTACATGTGTATTGAAGTTAAATTGAATGGCATACATGGCAGATCTGACCATGTATGAGAGATATGGGCCATGTTTACCGGATTTCTGATCTAACCATACATTAAATAAGTCATATGTCCATATATGCCTCAGTTTTAATTTTTTCGCCCGTGTTATTACATGATGTAACAGTTTGTATGTTGTCACTTAATACCGGTAGGTGCTTTTATTAATTCATAAAATTACTTTATTGTTTCGCAATCTGCTGTATTTCTTACAAAAAAATTAAGTACAGTTCATTGTCCGATTCTCAATTTATTATTTTCGTAAATTAAAAGGTCTTCCATTTTCTATATAGCAGAAGCAAATGGCCGTGGAAGTTTTGCAATATCTCTGATACGGATGAAACGTGACATAGGACCAAATCGTTTAGATGTCAAAAACAAGTATTTTTTTAAAAAAAAGTATGTACTTGCAGGTAATTTTCGTCCCCTTCTCTTTCCACCTTGGTCTCGAAAGGCGAGTTTTCAGAAAACATCCAACCGACCAATTGAGCGATTTTCCACCAAATTTGCCAACCTTTATACTAACTTCTAGGCAACCTTGTAAGACTCTTTTAATTTTTTTAAATATTGCCATACACATGCACGTCTCTTTGTTTTGTTTTTCTATTGACAACAAAGCTTTTCATAAGCAGCCAAACGGCAGTGCAGTTTTGTATTCATAAAAAACACGTTATGGTTTTCCTGAATCCTTTCGAATACGTGCTTTCACTGGTGTTTAAGCTGTGCAATGTGTTGGAAACTCAGAAATACCAGCTTTTTATAAGATGCTACTAAGCAAAAATCGAAAAACAATATAGGAAGCGTCGAAAACAGTTTTATACCAACGCGTGTAAACTATTTTGGGATTTGAGAAACAAATTGTTGTTTTCTTAATTAAAAGTCAATGGAGTTCAACGACTGGACGTGTTGTGATTAAGCAAAATCAAATTAGTGTTAATATACAATTTCCCCGAAACGTTTCAGTTTTTTCCTTCTCCTAAAAGTTGATTTTCTTTGCACTTGATACGCTATGGTTTGGCACCCTTCATTTATGTACGCTATTGTATATTGGTGGCCAGTTTTTAGTCTAACCTGATATATGGAATAAGTCATACATGCCCATATATGGTGCATTAATTATTTAATAACATGTATTTGCATCAATACATACCAACTTTATATCTACTATAATATCTAATTTTATATTATAATTTTATCTTGCCAAAACAACAGTGTACAAGCCATAAGAGATGATGTTCTTAGTGCTTGTATCTGTCTGTATATCTATATTGACGTCATAAACTCAAATAGGTGTCCCTAAATAATTGTGAAATAAGGACGCTTTACATTATCCCGACAAAATACCATGACATATCACAGAAGCGGTCCTTAAAAAGGGAATTTGCCATTGAAGCACAATTAATACGTTGTGAAGGAGATCAAAACACCATTTGCATACGCAAGTTAATAACCGGAAGCGCATTCCTGTTATTAAACGAAATAATTATGTTAAATACACGTTGCAGCAAGCCGACTTAATAATGAGAGGATCCCTCGTTACGTAAACTCCTAGATTACATAATTAATGGATTTAAAATGACGGCCATTGATTCGTCTCTATCGAGGCCACGCTGCATGCTGGGAATATCCCTACAATTGGTATTTTTTTCTTCCAGTCATTAATAACATCGCATCTAAATATAAGCCGCATTTATAACGATGTTGGTATTTTTCCACCTGCCAGTTTAATGGAAATCAAACACGCACCAATTCTGCGCTCGCTTTAAAGATAGCTGACTAATCGAACATGCGTGGTTAATGATTGGCAGTTCTTTATCTTTTGTTTGATCACAAATATCGTTAAACATTTCAGCATACAACTCAATGATTCGTCTAAAATCTACGTCTTTATATGACGTCATAATATGTGAAAATGAGGTGTTATTTTACATTGACATTAAACGTCATTTAAAATAGCAATAGACAGGCTCGTGTTAGGGACATTATAGCATCAGTTTTTGACCTCTTTTAATATTTAAAATGTTACGTTATGCCTTAATAAATTAAATAATGCCATCTGAACCATTCGGGACATATAGTAGGCCTGATGTAAGAAGTAAATTTAGAAGATTTATGGACAGAAAGTATATGACATTACATACATATTTGGTTAAGCTATAAATTAAGAACAAATCGGCCTATAAGGCTATGTACATGTACACCACATGTCCATTGATACCTATAAATGCCCATCTACTATTTATACGAATCTATAAAATTAAACCTCCATATTATAATTGGAATGGACAATTCTAGAAGGCATGGAATTTAAAAAGTACCAAAACCAGTACACACCCTGATAAAGCTTACAAGTGTATACAATCACACACAGTATATGGCCACATTCAACGTATCCACCCAGGATGGGTTAGATTTGGAAGGGAGGGGGTAAAGGATTAGAAGAGGGTAGGAAGCTATTGAAATGTTTACCCATTCAGAGGTTTGTTAGGAAAACGATGGTGGAAGCGTCGTTACCAGACAAGATGGCCGCCGTCTGACATGTCTGACAACAGTCAAGGAGGATCATGAGTCTCTTAAGGATTACCGGAAGACAAACTGAAACGTGGCAAAATTTTCAATTTCAATTTGCCTAGCAGAATCCAGCGGACAAGAAGTGATGTCAGTGACGTCAGTCGGACTTTGCCGACTTACTGTATCTCCCCAAAGAGGAAACGGTGAGTTGTCAAAATGAAGCAACTTCATTATCACGACGACGTCTAGCCGCTTTTGGGTCAAATTTTGATTAAAAATAAGGCGGCGAACGGTCCCTGAAAACGATCCGAGAAGCCCTTCCAACTCATTTGCCTGGATGAGGCTTTTGTGAGAAATTGCCAAATCAACCAAAAATCCATTGTCTTTGAGGTGAAAGTGAAACTCATTCACAAATTCTTCGCCTGGGATTATTTTCATTCACGAATGCACAGCATGCAAACCACTTCAACGATCTTAAGACAAGATTCGAATCGCGAATACTGCTTCCGGTTGCTAAGAGGGGCCGAAAGGTGAAGCGCCTGCTTGTTTACGCAAATTTCTTCTGAGAAAAACAAGTTTCCGCTAAGATGGTATCCCGATAGAAGAGATTTTACAACGTAGAAAGTAATAAAAAATTACGCTAAAAAGCTGAAATGAAATATTTTCACAATATATTACACACTCACAACCTGCCTGTAGTCATTAGAAAACTTATGGAAAAAATCTCAAGAAAATTCCACTGAACTGTATCACTGGTGATTTCGCTTTCAATACACGTAACATTCCATTCGTTATTAACATTTCTAAAACATTTCAAAAATAATTTTTCGCATAATAAAGACAAAAGCCGCACCGATATTCGATCATTTCTAAAATATTTTTTTTAAAAATATCCAATTTAGTCGTTACGGCAAAAATCTTAATGAAAATTCCAATGAGTTGTATCATGGGTGATGAAATTAATAATAGTTGAAGGAAAACACGCTGAAAATCCACTTCTTCATGTTGTATCACTTTCAATATTGTCAAAAATTCTTTAACAAAATAATAAATTTTTGTTTACATTCATCAAATATTTCTAAAGTCCTCTGTTATTTAATTGTTAATAACATTTTTTAAAAATATTTCGGGGAAAATCATCGAATACATTATCGAAAAACTTGACAAACTGATTCTTGTTTTCAGCAAGAATTTCGGGGCCTTCCATTAAGGACGTCTGAGTGTAAAGGAGGACAGAGTCCATAAAGATAGGCTATATAACGATCTGTTAACAACAACATCCTCAATTAACGTCACATTTTATAATTTTTACATAATAAAATATATAGCACATTATCATTATAAATAACAGCATAATATCAATTGTGGAATGATCAGTTTTTATACTTTTGACGTCGTGTTATGTGGCAAATGTAACGTAATCTAAGAGTAAAATGTAACATTATTTAATATGTAAGCACTTGTAACAACATTCTAAGACATCAATTTTTGTCACCGACTTTCGATCGCTCCAATATCTTCTTACTTATACAATTTTTTTAAGAGGCGGATATGTCCTATGTCACTGCCTGGCAGCCAAGTATAAGTGAAATTGATTACATGATGTTGATATCAAACATATCTGAAAAACAGGGAGAAGAGTGATGAATGGCGTAGGCAAGTTTTAAAGGAGAGGAAATCAAATAAAATCAATCGAATTTGAAAATCGGCTATGCTTGAAGCTATTTATAGAAATATCACAGGGATTATGGACGATGAAGAAATGGCAAAGACATTTTTTTATCAATTTCTATTTTTTATTTTTAAAATAATTTTATTTTTATTAGTTCACTTATTCTAATAATTAATAAAAATAACCGAGATTCCTCATTAAAATATTAATGTACAGAGTGTAAGATGTCACAAGCTGTCTTTAATATACTTGAATTAAAAAATACCATTATTATTTAAAGCGAAAAAAGCAAAACAATGAATTTTAACAAAATTTAAAACTATTTTATAGGAAATTTAAAGGTATTATTTATCATTAAGATTTAAAAATCATGACATAATCATGACAAATACACATGTAGCTCGATAAAATATCTGTGAAATAAACAACATTGGAAATAAACCAAATTTATAAATTTCTTGGCACATGTTTAACATTTTTCCGTTCGCGAGTTCAATTATAACAATGTTATAAATAAAACATTATATTAACAATCTTCAATAAAGGCAGACATTTCCATTTATAAGTAAATAAATTGAATTTAATGTAATCAAATGGCATGACCTTATACAAAATTACATCAGAATAGAGATTAGATTCGTAACTCTGCATCAAAAATTAAATAACCCTTATAATGTAAGTCTAGCACACAAGCATTGTCTTAAGCATTTTATAATTTAATATAAGCATCATGAGAAAGCAAATATGAGCAAGCCAACTAATTTGAATTGCATTTAAGAATAAAATCCATACTAGAACAAGAATTGTCATAAATATTAAAATGGAACAGAATGAAACATCATTTTTATATGAGTAGACCTTCAAATGCTGATTTTCTGCAAACAATTTTCAATGAAAGATGCAACGGTATGTCATCTGTTTCCATAGTAAAGCGTAAATAATAAAAACGTCATGCAGATTGAAAGAAATGTCAGGTTTTAAAAATAAAAAATGTCGCTCATCCTATTGATACTTACAATTCGTATTCCATAAAGCTGAGCAACGTGTTTGTTTTAAATTTAATTTGTGCAATTCTTTTAAATATGCATGAAATGTTTTACTTAGGTTTGGAAAAAACTATTTTTAAATAACTACATGTAATTCGTATTTACAATTTATACCAATTATTTAACTGGTATTTATATTTATATTTACCATTAATATAAGCAATGGTTTTGTTAGAGTTTAAAACAATTCTTTTAAATATGCATTGATTTATTAAATACAACAACAGTTATGCTTCTCATTTACTTTAACTATGACATACATGTACATGTAGTTGATTAAGTATGGTTCTAATTATTTTATAGTTGTGGATACGAGAGCTTTTGTTTCTTCCAAATTGTGCTTTTGTAAAAATAAATCTTGTGCTGTTAGAAAAATATTTTATTAACAATGACAATTTACTGTACAAATTTATCATTTGCTATAGTCAACCATGATTGTAAATTCCACCAATTTTGCAGTTATGAAGTCAATGAACCGTAATTTTTTTGCAAATTTATAAGTGGAAGGATGCAGTATTTTAAGTTTATCAGTCATAATTTCTGGTAAAAATATTTGGACATTTTCAAAGTAATATGAGACTTTCAGAGTAGTATTCAAAACAACTAAAGCCACCAGGAATTGATTTTCTCCTTTGATAATTTGCTGCTCTCTGCGATTTATGTGTGACAGGAATATCCAACATTTCATAAAATAAGGAACAATCAGTTTTACGCTTTTTCCGAGAATTTCACCCAAAATCAAGTGTTTCAGAAATAAAATTGGTTTTATTTGAGCGTTTTATTGTTTTGTTTTTCTGCATCATTTTTATTTTATGCTTGCGCTGAAATGTTTCGTCGCTGCAAGTCGAGCATTTATGACATCATATCCGTTCATTCATAGGCCATTTATTTAAATTCGAAATGTATATGGGGCATTTACTATTTCATAGACTTGACGAAAAATAGAAATATTAGATGGTGTCCATCTTAAACATTTCTGATACTTTACACTTGATATAAATTTATATATTACCCATTACCCCAGAGAAAGCCCTTTTATCTCTAAAAATAATTTTCAATGTATTTTTCATTTTTTTTTTTGACGAAAAAAATTGTTCGAAACATTTGAGAGTAAGACAGTGAAAACTTAATTTTCCAACATATGTGGCTAATATTGTGTTAATATATTAATTTTGTTGGCGAAAAATAAAAATCATCCGTCTCTATAATTTTTTTTAAAAAACACGTCTAAAGCTTGTTATACAAACAAATGCACATTTGCATGAATAAATGAATGTGGTGCAACTTTAACTCGATAATTAATTTAGTAGGAATTTGTCGCAAGCTGTTAATGTAGAAGTTTAAAATCAATTTTTCTGTGGCTTGGCTGACAACGAACAACACATTTAATTAAGTAGACTTCCCTTCATTACTTATTACCAAATTAATTACTACACGCATTTTGGCATATTTGCGCTCATTCGGTATATTAGCCATACATCAACAGCAACTATATTTCTTCTCTCATAGAAAATTAAGTCAAACTTTGGTGATTAAAGCAGATATCCTATCCACCCCAAATAAAAAACGGTAGTGCACATTTTCAAAGATATTGATTTATATATTTTTGTTGGTATAGCTTTCTTCACTTTGACAATATTGACATTTTTGTTCGAGTTTATCAAAAAAAATTATCAAGTTTATGATGCATTCCTTTCAACGAATTTTTTTATTTAGTTTCTTAGCATTCCTTTTAGCAAGTTTGATGATGATTTGCTCGTGGCTTAAAAAATACGATAAAATTAGTGTGATAATTAAAAGTTAAAATTAAGAAGAGGCAACCATGCATACCATGTAAACCAGCACTGATTGCCAGCTTCAGGATGACCGATAATACAGGGAGAAACAGAAGTTGTATTTAAACCACGTACATGTATATGTTTTCAAAAAATATTTTAGGGAATTAATATGTGAATATAATGCGTGATTATGTACTAAAAAGTATAAAAAAATACGCATGAAGAGACATAGATACTGCATCTTAACTTTTGTGGTTTGATGTGCATTTATTTACGCATGTTTAGACACATGTTTCGTAAATGCCATTGTAATTATAATAAAACACTTAGTTTATGTAAACTAAATTGTGAAATTAGTAAATTATGTAAATTTTGAAAAAAAAAAAAAAATTTTACAGATTATTTGCAGGTAGACTGCACGAATATAAAACAAAATCGTACAAAATCAAAGATACTTTGTAAAATTTGAAAGTAAAAAATTAAAGATATTTTTAAATGATTTTAATCGGTAACTTTTGAATTCACTGCATACTGTTATAAATAACTGGTTATCCTAAATGTAACTGCTTTTGGATTTGAAATAAAATAACCGTAGCCTAATTATACTAAATTTGCAGTGCAAAGTATTAAACTTTTAACGTTAATTGAGTTGTAAATAAACATGGTATCTGGTTAAGGATTAAATTTAATAATTTATGTTTTATGATTCATGATTTCCAATTACATTATTGTTACAAGTCGTATTAAATTGTAAATAATACGTATTTTTAAAGAAATATATCCTTAATTTCTCATAACCTTAGGTTGATTTACCCATCACGCTTCACGATTCTATCCAATCTTAACAACATTGTATAACTAATCGTCAAACTCATCTAAATTTCTTACGTTAGTTTGATTTTTTGATTAATGTCCTTAACATTAGTCTATTTTTCATTTATCTGTTACGCTAAATTGTACTACTTTATACGAAATTGTATGCATAAACTTCATTATTACACACGATAATATTCCTCAACACAGATTACCATCAGTATTTATAATCAAAAACATGGACAGTAAAGCTTTGCCTCAACCAAAAAATAAAAACAAGGATGGTTAACTGAAAACATGTTTTTCTAAATCTCAAATTTAGTTGTCATTCTTTTCGAATTTGCCCTTTGTAGCGACAGACAATAAGAGTACAGGCCTCGAAAAACCACTTGTACCGAACACTGCTTTTCCATCGATAAATAGTAAATCGAGGATCATTACAATGAGAAATCGAGCTTTTTGAAAAGACTTTTATGGGATAAATCAGGGGACCGCCAGGCCTCGTGCCTAATAACTGGCGCCGAAATTTGAGAAATTTCAGAGGGCAGATTGCAAGGTTATTACGCTAATTTTTCATCGGTTTCAATTTGCTCTGGATTTACGACCTTCAAACGATGCGGCTAATAGACTGTGAAATCTTCCATAGGGATAAAGAAGTCGAAGAAGGCCGTAGGAACTAGAAAAAAACGGTCCTCAAAACATAAAACGTCCATTCTAAGTTATAAGCCTTGGCTTTTCTCCAACACCCATCCCATTGTTATTTCTGTGCCATAAAACGTGTAGCACAACTCAGCAGTTCTGCTAGATTTGCATGCTTATGGGTTGCACAAAATAAGCCACCATGTTATAATTTCAAGATTTGCATAAACGATGCATGCATCAGGATGAAAAATGCGAACAAATATTACGGAACTATTATTAAATATATGTTTTTGGAGAAGAAGGAAAATGCTCGTTACCCATGAATATGGCGAGCAGCATCTTTTTCTTGAAATCAAGAAAGAAAAATGTACATGCACATGTATGCATGTTTATGGTCGGTCTGGCTATTGTTAGTTCAGACTCACCAATTCAAACCGAAATTTTAATAATAAAAAAACAGTTCTGAAAAAAAAATTATCATAGCATATTATTTTTTGGATATAATTCCTTTCAGTTACTCATGTCGACGTAAAGTTATACTCATTATATTGTAATATAACAATGATCTTTGAACTAACCGATTTTTTATCTTCATAAATAAACATGACATTTAAAAGTTATACAAAAATAACGTAGACCTTAGGGCATTACCAATTCTACATGACACTGAGGCAATTTGTATTTAGTTCAGTTATCGTAATACATTATTTTTCCTATAATTCGTTTTCTATAATTAATTTCGACGCAATCTTGTTCATTACAGCAACTTAATAAAAGTAAATTATTATTTTTTCAAATATTCCCAACAAATTATTTTATTTAATTAAATAAACGAAGCAATTTAAAATTATAAATGGAAAAATAAATTAGTAATTAAAATAAGTGTTTGAAGCAAAAAATGTGAGATTAATTGTTTTCTGCATGCTGAGCATCTTTTTAAGTAAGACTTCATATAATTCTAAATTACGGTTGAAAAAATATCATAGCACCCCACCAATGTGCAAAATATCACATACATCTCTTTTCTAAGCATAAATGAGCAGGGCTTTAATCCTGAAAAATGAATTTCAAGTAAATGCAATTTCAGGGCGTAAATTTGATCAATTACACATCGTGGAAGCCTGCGGAGAAAAAACAACGTTTTCCATTTACAAATTGTAATAAATTTCAAGTGTGGGAATGAAAATCAATATTGTGTACATAAAACCCGACAAATTGAAGGCAAATATAAAATAAGACTACATCTGAAGAGCGCTTTGTTGGGCTTTGGGCTATAATCGACTCTTTAATATTTAGATATTGAACTGATAATAATGAAAGTTTGAAGTAAATAAATAATACGTTTACATCTATTTACAAATCATACATAAATATTTAAAATGCTTTCCTGTAAAACCAAAAATGTCCTAAATGCTCAGACAGTTATTTAAATTAAAATAAGTTTTTAAATACTTGTTATTATTTTAGAAAAAAAACATCCCCATTATCTGAATGTGATATCCTGTTTCCTGTTTTTTAGCGAGAAATTACATTTAAGTCATAATACCAAACATGAGAGTATATTATCTTTAAATAAAATACAACCAGAGTTCCTGGTCTTAACATCGATGATATAACGTTCAGTAAGGTGCTTTGAATGCGATAAGAAAGCTTTGAATGACAACCAGGAAGAATTGATAATCTCTTATGAAATCTGCGCTTATAGGCTATTATTGAAATGTAGGGAAATCCGGGTTTTGAAATATAAACCTGGGGCGACCAACATGAATAAGCTTAAGATGAAAAGAGAAAACCACATATATCCCACAACTCTGAAGATTTAATTCAATAATATAAAATTCGATATAGAATTTTCACATAGGGCTCAAATCTGCAGATCGACATAACCTTCAGTAAATATAAATAATCCTCAGATCAGTTTTTAGTTCATGGGTCTTGAAATTCTTCTTTTTGAAGCTAAAAGCAATAGATGCTTCAGGGATTAAATATATGGTAGATAGGTTTTCGATCCTTATTAAGCGAGATCAAATTAGGACAACTTATATAACGTTTTCCACGTTATTCGTCTTTAATAACTCTATTCCGCCCCCATGCAATTAAGACTTTTCTGAGAACGTCAACCTGACTCCAGACAGTAAATTCCCCAAGATTTAAAAACAACCACTTAATGACATGATCATTAACTTGTTGCAACCATGAGTCTGCAGAACAACCTTTAATTACTGTTGGGATTTCGATATAAACATGACTTCAAAATCTGTAAGAAATTCAATTTTGCGATACGTGCTTGTCAATCAAAAGGTAGACTTGTTGACAACTTAACAATCGTCTTAAATAGACACAAATGGTCGTTCCTCTCACTGAAACCTCCGAAGATGGGCATTGGAGGTTCCATAATGTTTTCCCCCCTGTTTATTTAATGTTTTGTAAACAAACAGGACGTTTTGAAATTATAAAAAAATATCTCAGACCTTAGTAAGCGACCAATTCCGCACAGAGTAAAAATTATACACTTATTACAAAAAACCTAAATTTTAATTAAATTGAATTGAAAAGTCATCATACAACCTTTGACAACCGGCTTTATCCACACAATAAAACCTCCGAATATAGATATGGCAGGTAGTATAACGGATATTTTTCCATGTATACTTAACCTATTATTTTATTGTATTAATAAACAGTGAATTTTCAAATTACACGAAATTTGGTCGAACTTCGTGGATAACCAATTTTAGGTAAGGGAAAATAACTAAAGTATTGATATTATTTCAAGCATTAATGCACCAATAAAATTGCAAATAAATATAGGATGGGTTCATGGATTACATCCCCTTATAGTACATGGATTTTACTTGCTGACGTGATTTATGGACGGCCTAAAAAGATACCTGTACCTGCTATTTTTGGACGTCCCAAATCCGATATTCGATTGGTTCAATATTGCAGATGCTCCTTTTTGTCCGTAATAAACATGGCGCCCTATTTCTTACCCCTTTCAGGGATGAACTGCGACTGATTTGCAATAATAAACAATTTTGCCAACTGGAATGTCAGAACCAAGGTATGAAACAAAACACAGGACTGGTTACAGATCCAAATGGCCACCGAGAGCCACAAATAGACGGCCCCCATTGCCCTCCAGGGTTCAACAATGGCACACATCATCCACACACAAAACGTGTTCAATAATGTTTACGGAAGTGCAATGAGCATGCGGGTAAATAAGCCATTGAAATGAGTCTCTTTGGTGAAATTGTTCGCTTTATTCACCTCGAGGAAACTTACAGAGCTGCGTTTATCATAATGGTGCAGCTAAGGTTTCAAAAAAACTGAATCATTGAATCACTGAAACCTTAAACATTGAACTAAACTTAGTTGAACAGTTCATTGTTGATAAAATACTGACTCAAGCATAGAACCAAAATCGGTTGAATTGGACGTAATAAATTCAAGTGGAATTTATGGATGTTCACGGAACACATTTTTCATATATTGTATCAAATTACAAGCTGAGGTAAGAAAAAATAATAATTCAAGAGCATTGGTACATTTTACTCTAATTTTTTAAGTTTGGATTAGTTTGGTGCTATAGAAATTACTGACACTAAAAACTAAACGCTACATAATTATGAAAACCTGTTTCATTTTTAGCGAGCGTTTCAACTATCAGAAGGCGAAACTTCTTAGATTCAGAGCATTTGAAAACATCTTGGTTATGACAACTTGACAAATGTAGGCCTGCAGTTGACTTCTGCATATCGTCATGAGTTCCAAATTTCCATAAAACCATTTGGTAAGATTCAAGGGATTATCATAGCAGAGCGCACAGATACAGGGCAGATCACAGATACAGCATACATGGTTAGACCAGAAATTGGCCAGAAATGGACCTTTATGTCCATTCATATCCATGTACACTGCATGACCATGTACTATTTATATAAGTTTATAAATTCTATGTTGATGTACGTCTACTTACATGTATATCACCATATGCGTCCAAATATATTCACATGTTTTGCATTCATACCATACGTTTGTATGACCGTAAATGCCAACATATTTTGAGATATGGTCATACATATCTGTATATGTTAATACCTGTGAAATATTGTACAATAACTTATATGAAAGTTGAAACGTTCTGTATATTGCCATGTAATACAACTTAGGGGATGGAATATATTTCATATATACCCATGTATGCAGCCATAACT
>JAQIXS010004705.1:0-14383 GCA_034700785.1 Rossiulus vilnensis
CAATCACCTCTGTAGGTTCTCTGAATAAATTAATATGATTTTTCAAAGTTGTAAAGTACTTTTTGAAACACCCTGTACTTCCACCAAGATCGTGCAATTATGCCGTTTAAAAATATGGAATTTTACAGAATTCAAGTGCCTTCAAATATCTTTGTGCTTTTTGCAATATTTAAATTTTTTAAGGAGTAGTGGATTCCGGAAGGTGGGGTTGGGGAAAATTCCACTCATTTACGTCATTTACACTATAAAACTATATGCGAATCCATACAAATAATTACAATTCTATATTACTACCTTGCATCCTTTTCTAGGCTTAACGCTGAGCCATCATAAGCCATATTACATTTTTATAAAACATTTACATTTTATAATTGCTATAGTGATTTACCCCAGTGTAGAATTGTTCGTCTACTAAGGTCTGTCTTATGTTTTATAAATTCAAAATGTCCCGTTTATTTCTTAAAAATTTAGTAAAACTTGAAAAAAGCCGTAATGCAAACCGCAATGCAATGTTGCATTGCAGAGAAGACCCTTTTTAGGCGGTCGTGTAATTGTTTTGTACACTGTAAATAAACGAAGCATTTTTAAATTATAAAATGTAACGGAAATCCTAGTAGATAACCAATTCTACTCTGGGGATATTGACGTAAGCAATTATAACACAGTCAGCCTTAATCAAACGTTTCGCTATACTCTTCCTGATGCAAAAGAATTCCTCCTAGGGAAATCTGTCTTTTATGGATATAGGAGGAGAGGGAGGGGGAGTATGAGACTTAAGTTGTTGAGTACAGTTAATCCTGTCAATAACGACCACTAATGCACTAAATAGTAGGTAAATATGATGACGCTTTTTTCACTTTTTTTTGGAATTGCAATCATCTTTTCCATAATTTAAGAGTCGTTACTGATTGGTCATTCTTTTCCAATTGATTGCCTTATTCGAAAAAAAAAGTCACAAAAGGACAATAACGTTTAACAATTACACTGAAACTTGACACCATCCTCAAAATCGCCCAAAATATTTCTACGATTTCATTTTCAGTTCCGCATTAATAGCCTACTGTGCGTTCAGCAACGAACGGTTTATTTTCGTTCCTTCCGGTCGATGAAAATGGACGAGGGGTTTAAAACCTGCGATGTTGTCATGATTTTACTGCTCGTTGTTCTATACAAGTATAGTGCCCTGTAGATGAGGGGGGCGGAAGAGGGAAACAAGTGCGTGCTAAGGGGGGGGGGGAGACGCTGGTTGTCTCTTAAGAAATCCCTATATCCGGTTATCCTTATAAATGATGCATTTTACAGCATTGTTCAAACCCTGAAAGCAGTTTCACAAATCACGAGAGTGGAAAATGGCCGGTGCCATTGTGCTGTCCGCCAACTGAACACCGGTCCAATCTTCCCAGAAGACAGTCGAAGAAAAGTTTGGCAATCACCGGATTACAAAAGGTGGGGGCCCTGCGTAAAAGAAGCCATAAGGGGCAGGGCATAAAAAGCCCCATTCCATGCACGTGCAGCCCGAAGCTGTTTACCCCTTGCAAGTCCGTCAATGAAATTTTATGGGAAATTTCGAGGGGTTACGGGCACACATCCCGTGCACGTGCAAACCACTTTCCCCATGCACGACCAGGCATGGACAGTGTCCAAACATCTCCGCGTGGGCACCGTGACAGTACACAGGCCACGGGAGGAATCCGACACCTTAATGGTCATCGTGGTCAATACATAAACCAATCGCTTTATTTCGTTCACCCTCTCAAAGCACGTGCACGGACCCTGCCTCCTCTTAACCCAAGCACTGGCACCGATGGGAAAGGGTCCGGAGAGATCCTTGAAACACCATGAAAAAAGTTGCTGAAAACGCATTTGAATGCATTAATGGCGATCTCCACTGGAATAGCTGCCCCAAAAAAAATGATAACATGAAAATAAAAATGTTTTTAAACAATTTGCAAAAATACTCTATAGCGGTCTCAAACTATTTTTGTGTATTTTAAATAAGAAAATCATGAAATATGCCACGCTGGATCATTGACTGGCACACTGTTTAACGAGCCATTATCTTTAACGAACAATTCAACAACTGGCGGTTAAAAACCAGGTTGGTGCAACCTGGCCGTTTATAATTATAGCCGAGCGTGCTAAAAATATGCTCGAACAAAAAATACCATTCAAAAACAAATTTCAGGAACAAGTGCGAGTTTCAGGCATTCCCAATGCGGATGCACGATGCATTATTTCTGGGCAACTCATCAAATGTTTGTGAGGCCTATTTAGACCGAAGGAGCAAAAGGCTAAACGAATTTGAAGAAAGGTGAAGTGTGGGGATAAAGGTAAAAGCGGTTTGAAAAAAGAAAGAAAATAAGAATAGGGCGTTTGAAAGAGGGGGTGTACGTGCGAGTGGACGGGTGAAGGTGTTCGTAAAAAAGATGGATTGTGGTGCTATTGTTCACTGACCAGTTTTCATTCATCAATACGCCTTAGTGAGATGACGGAGAATGCAATTCGGAATAAAAATGGACTTAAGAAAGCTCAAGAGTGGCGATGGATGGCCAAAAAAGATGGATTATTACAAGTGAAGCACGGTGTCCCCTTATGTGCTGATGACCAAAATAACCTTACTTAATTAGACGTAGATACATGCGGAAACAATGGAAGGTCTAATTTAGGAGAAAATTATATACTTATTTAACATCAGATGCGACCATCTTGTTTATGGAAGCTTAATGATCAACTGCATGTTCAGTAATGTGATTAATCAGGTGACCTCACGTTACGTTCAAATGGTAAACCGAAATCTATTAAGTTACTGGTTTGATTAAATGCAAACAGTTTTTAAATCGAATGCAGTTGGAAGAACAACAAAACAACGAAGGTATCAGCCATGAAACTTTTCACTACAAATTAATATCTCGCGTTATAGCAAAAAATTTCCGAGACAACCAGAGTGAGAACTAATTAATAAAACAGCAATTAAAGAGCTGCGGTTCATGCAGTGTGGTTACCTTGTGGTAATAACCTTTCAAGAAATCAGTTTTTTCAGACACTGAAGTTGGTGTAGGAAGCGGTGTTTATAAGGGCTGTGAGGTTTATAAAATCACGCGCTGTATTAATGTAATTTGAAATCTGTGCGCAGGGGGAAAGGTAAAGGGGTGGGGAAAATGCAATTTTCAGTTATTTTCGAAGAACAGCAACAACGACTGACAAATATCGTTACTGAGAAGTCCACCAAACATTGGCAGAATGTAATTAGGGCTAATTTTAGACGCAATTATAAGCGAACGTCTGTTAATTTCTTTGCGCTAACAGATGGCGTTGTAGCCACGTCTACTTTAAATTATAGCCTGATGTAAATATCACCTTTGGCATATTAAAAGATGACGATCCATACTTCCTCTCCCCTGCTGTTTTTTTAAAATATATTGTCAAATCAATATACAATGTATGTACGTATAATGTTATAGACACTTTGCACCACAATGTCAATATTTAAACTATTTTCTATTTCATGGAAGATAATATAGGGCATGAGAGCATGCAAACGTAGTTATAAGAGGTGAATCCCTAATTTATAATGTAATTTATGTACATGTAATAATATAGTATATTACATGTCTTCACCTTATTTAAAAACAATTTCAAAAAAACGAAAAGCTTAATCCGTATGAGGGGGAGGGAAAATTGATGAAGTAACTCTACTATGGCTTCTCTAAAGTGTAATAATTCCACTTCCGATCAGTTTGCGGTACAAATGTAGCAATTTCCAGGTCAAAAACATTGTTAGTTTCTTGCACAACACGGTTATGAAAGCATTCGTGGAAGTCTTGAACTTGGAAAAACTAAATCGTGAACAACAGAGCTCGTATTAATTTGAAACAAAACAAGTTTGCGATTTTTTAAATTTTATTTGGGTGATGTGACTGGAGGCGAGGGTCGTGTCGGGACATGGACAGAACCAAATTTGTAAACGTAAGCGAACTAGCGTATTGGACTAAACAGTGAGTGAGGGTGGGGACCGTTGAAATTAAAGGCGAGGAGGGAGGGTCAAATTATGAGGAGAGAGGCATATAATATGCCCAGCATATGTTCGACTTCAAAAAACATGAGGAAATAAAAAATATGTAGAATATGGTCAGCGCTGGTCAGCGGGAGGCCCACCTGGAAAAAACCTGTTGAACAAGAGTGGTCGACCACAGGAGGTCCCAGAATTCTTGCCAACTAATACAGTGAATTTGCGAGGGGTGCTCATATTCGACCAGAGAAGTAGAACATTTTCTGTTGCATTCTAACTATTTTAATTACACCGTAGTCGCGTTAATTGGAATGACCAAAGATCTAGATTCATTCTGCACTTGATCCGTGCAGCAAACGTCCATAAACTTTCAGAAACATTACGAGTTTTATTGCTCTTTTGCGATAGTTTAAGCTCCGGAGTAAGTGGAACCTGTCAATAATCGCAAATAATGCATTAAATACTAGGTAAACATGACTTATTTTAATGTCATTCCTGTGCTTGTACATCATCCAGTTCCTTTTCGATTTAATGACTTATTTAAATAAATTTCACGAAATGAAGATCTGCTAACCACAGATGTTTGATGACAGTCAATATGAACACAGGATGACACTTGGTATAGGGTATGTGGACAATACGACATCAGTTTTTGTTCTTTTACCTATTAAAATTGTCCAAATAAAATTACATGGAATGGGATGAAGGTAGAGGTTTCTCCAATTCAGAGTATAGTCCAGATGTCGCTTTTTTGATGGACGTTCAGTCACGTTCTTTGTGGACAGTTTTGGGGAAAAAAAAGTACCAAAATTATTTTATGGAAGAATTTAATATCCACTATAGTCTTCTCAAAATTAAGACATGTTCTTGAAATCATAACTTTGCTGGGAGGTGTGGTGAAATTCGTTCCAGTTTTCTGTTTTCAACGGATTTGGATTTCTGGACTACAACAACAATGGTGGACATTTTGGCGTGCAGTACACCTTAAATTAGGCTTACGCTCAAGTTTAAGTCCTTTATTTTGGCTTTAAGGGTGGCAAGGCTGGGGGGGTTGAGCTCAGGGCAACAGTTGCCCGACTTTCCAAACAATGGGCGCAGTTTTAAATCTTGTCAAGTGCCGTATCTCGCTTGTTTTTTCACACTGTTCAGTTGAGTCCTGTGAGGCCTCACAAGCGAGTGCCCCCAGGATGACCATCTCAAGTCTACGCACTGCCACCGAAATGTCTTTTGTTAGCCGTCAAACTTTTCAAAGACGTTTTGTTCGATGCAAACAGTTTCTCCTTGGAATGTGTACCGGGAGGAGGAAGAGTAGGAGGGGTTTGGGGGACATTGGGTGATCCTATCTATCGCCAAAATTTGGAGAGACCCAAAAAAACAGGTGGAAATGAGATTGGGTAGTGGGAGGGGTTAACAAATAGCGGCGCTAAAGAAGAGGACATTCTCTTGTCATTCAAAAAGAGAATCGGGGTCTTTACCTTGCTGGGTCCCTCAACGTCCAAATTGATAATTATTGGTTAGGGCTACTTTAATAGATCATGTCAGCGAACGTGCAATTTTAAAACCCTTCGTTCGTGCGCGATAGGCTAAGGGGGAATGGGGAGAAAGTGCTCAAAGGAACCTTAAACTGAAATTCAATTTTTCTGACTTGACACATTTCATTAGTCCGACAATTGTTGCTGACCACTGACCATCAGATTGTTTCGGAGGTTCGCATCGGTTGAGCATTCCAGCTGTCAAACGAGCAACTTTATCCCCTCGATATAATTCTGCAGTCCCTTCATTATGATGCTAATGAAGTTAACTGAAACCAAAAATCGGGGCTAAATGGGCGACTTCAAGATTAGCTATTTTAAACACTATAATAAAGTCAGACAAAATGCGTGTGAGCATTTTTCCAGTTACGAACTAGTAGATTTATAGGAAAATGTTGTAGCTTGTAACCCAGATAATTTAACCAGGAGCTAACAATTGAGTAAATATTTTGCTAACTATGATGTATATAAGGACTGTGTACAGTGTATGTGAAATTCTGATAATTTGACATCCAAACCGTGCTTCAGAAACATTAAAATAGCGTACACCGTAAATGTCGTCAGTACAGTTCTGACATCAACAGTAATACATGTACATGTGTGTGAATGTCTCCCAACAGGAAATACCTTATAAAATAATCCCATTGCATGTATTTAGAAAATTAGTTATAGCCTTTTTATTGTCCGTTTTCATAAGAAATTAAGGGTTTATCTCTGCAATGCTGAGCATTTTATACAAATTCTTAGTGGAATTTCGGAACTGAGAAACAACATTCATGAACAAACTTACAATACTGACAAATTTAAAGAAACATAGCATCTGAATATAGCACTGTTAATTTCAAGTTCCATTTAAGTGTGTTTTATAATACTTTTTTTGCATAGCGCTGAGATTTTGTTTTATTCAAAAATAAAAGTGAAAACTTCTTCACCAATATACTTCCACCAAAAATGCTCTATTGTTGATACAGTAGCATCACACCGTCATTTAAGTGTTTGCGATTACATACCGGTCAAGTTAAGACATTGTTAGCGTAGCTTATTAATTAACAAAGTGTCTTTCAATCATAAGTAAATCGATTTTAATAGTATGACCTATAAAACTTAACCCTAATCAAAGCAATCTAATCAGTGATTCAAACGGTTAATTCGCGCAGGTTACAGTTTAATTAAACCTCCATTAATTGATGCCATGACGTCAGCAATATTCCCCGTAGACGTGTCGCAGCAACGCCCATGTGATAAAAGACAATAAAATAGGCCTGCGGACGTATAAAACCGTTAGGGGGAGGCAAGGGGCGAGTGATAAATGAACATATTTCGATCCGAAATAATCACGTTCAAAAACAGCCATTTTTCAGATGAAATCAAAGGGAACCAGCTATAGTGTCCCAGTGCACCAATCAGCCATATGTTTGGGCAGGGTCACCTATTTGCTGCCCTCCATGTGCCACCCTGCGGGGTGCCTTACCATATGAAAGGAACCATTCCAAGGGGTCTGCCCTCCTCCAATTATTGAGTTTCAGAAAAATATTCAAAAGTGAAGTGAAAGCGTTTGCCAAGCTTTTACTGAGCTCATTGAAAAAAAAAACCTTAAAAGGTCGGAATCATGCCATGCCAGGGGTACCAAGTACGGCCAAAACATGAAAGGTTCCCATTAGGGGCCTATTGGGAACGAGAAAGGGTACGCGTGTGCGCCTGGACATTGACGCTTGTCTGTTTTCTTAACTTAAAATATTATTTGCTGCGAAAAACATGAAATGCTAACAGTAACACGTGTTAACACGTTGCGCTGTTTATTTGTCTTGCGTCAACCATCAATTGCATATCCATCCAGAGTGTTGTACTTGCACCCTTAAAAAGAAACAGTGAACAGCCTCAACGAGTTAGGCTTAGCCTGAGGCTGAACCCCCGTTTCAAAAAGCGAACCAACTAAGCATTACAGAGAAGGGCATCTATTAGCGTTACTGATCTTTGTTTTTCCTTTAATTGTTAAAAGAAAAAAAAATCTGAAACACACGATGAATGAAAGAAACCAGGCAGCGCGCTGAATTTATATACAAATAATAGGAGACGGGCTGTTTGGGTTTGCTTCTGAATTTAGATACATGAAAATGTATGTACATTTATTTGACTTATTGTTGACATGAGTTTCGTAATTGTAATATAGTTTTGCTAAAAATAATATTGGGATGCAATTTTTCGCGTCATGAGATTCCCTCTCAGGTTTTTAAAAATGTATATGGGCTAATATGACCGTATTCGCTCGCATACAAGCCGCATCCCGAAATTTGACCATAGTTTTATCAAAAAAATTAAATAATTCATAAAATTATCTTCCTACTTAGGCATACCTTCGCCCTCTAGCGGATGACGTCAACGTCATTGCTGCAGAGGGTTAAAACAGGGCCCTTGGCTTAAAACTCTGTATCATTTACATATCAGAGGTATGCAAACATGTCGCGTCCACGTTACATCATGCGTGACAAATCGGCGAAACCTGATTGGCCGAGGCACACTGAGACCAGTACCCGCTTGGCACTGGAGAAAAAAAGGTCGCAAACATGCGCGCATAAGAATTTAATTAATCAGTGGGTGGCGATAAATTTCGTAATTAGTTCTGTAATTTGAGCACGGACTCATTTACAAAAGTGGGAGGAAAAGCTGGGGAGAAAAACCTGAACAACAACAAGAGGAGGATAAAGAGGCGGTCACACTGGCTTCAGATTATATGGTGCGTATTAAAGTCGAATAACAAAAGATACGTACGAGATAATCTAAGCGAGTCAATTAATGCTAAAATGCATAAGACTAATTTATGGCCGGTTAGAGCCGAGAGTGAAGGACCCCTGGTGGGGGCGTGACCAAAGCCTCACAGAGGCCGCCTGGCGATGCTTGGGAGCGGACCTTTATCCATATCGCGAACGCAGTTTTCCTCAAAAAAAGTGGAAAAAAATATCCAGATTAAAGATTATATAATGCGAGTGTGAGACCTGTCAAAGGAGTCGGGAGCAACACCCGCATGTTCTCGCCACCAGGAGGCGGAAATTCTGCCATTTTTTGGTGTTATTCCCTCCCCTTAATTAATCGACATTATCATTCCCCGGCATCACGCACATATCATTAATTGGATTTGCATCTTTGGTTACAAGAACAAAAGATAAAACCATACCAAGATATTGCCCAACACACTTCCTCGTTTAAAGAAATCTAAAATGCACACCATAGTTTGCGTCACCCTGTATAATGAACTTTAATAACAATAATCCATGGAGTACCGAAAATATACCATGCATAACTATCAACACATTGAGAAAACCAAAACGTGCCTTACGACGCTGTTCTATGATGTACACTGTATTACGACACATCATAGAACAGCACAGGGATTCTTAACTTGGCCAAATCCATGAATTTGGATAAGAAAAAAATATACATGTACCTCTTTAAAAAATCAAATTTACTAAAACTTGCCTCTATTTTAATTGCTTTATCTCATTGTCTGATGCGTCATCATATATGACTAAGAACGCATTTTATGCAATATTTGATAACTAATTCGTTTTATTTGGTTTCCTTCGTGAAGCTATGTATTTCGCTTTATGCATTTAAAATATTATTCTAAGAAGTCTATAGGTTTCAATGGTCTACCCAAGGGGTCCGTGGCACAAAAAAGGTCAAGAACCCCTGATCTAAATAGTGCGGAATAGATCGCAGAAATCAGGCTTACCAGAAATTTAATTGCAGGTGCTAAAAAACAAGTTTTCACCTAGCATTTTAATCAGCGTCGTCATTAATTTCTACCGGTTATTCTAATAGCAAATTAAGCGAGGACCATGAAAAATGCGTTGTTACCCCATTTACTGGAGATTGATCTTAAATCGAACACGGTTTAATATGCAGCAGCATGCCTCATATCGCTCACCGGCTGCAACAATTTCACATTTCAAACATTTTCAAAAAATTGTGCAAACTTACAAAGTTTTGTCGAAATTTGTAATACAGCAGCACATTACATCAATTACAAATCCAACTTTTGGAAAACCCTACATGCAAAATAAGTGCATAAATCACTCATTTTCTCAAGAAGAATTAGTTTTGAAATGAGCCGTTATTGTAGCCAGTGAGCGATGTATATAAAAATAGGAATTTGCTATTATGCGATTCCGGCTTACTAACAAAACCTCCCTTCAAATCCTAAGCCAAATACATGCAAGTTTTATCCACTCAAACCTCACAAACATGTTTGACCAAAATGTACGCCAAACTGGACAGCGTAAAACGGTATCGAGCTGGGAAAAATGCGGTTTGAGAAATGAAAGAAGGAGGGATAAAAGCTAAAAACTGAAGCAAAACGCCGAAGCTTTAATAATGAAGCGGCTCGTCAGGTGGTAGGAGTGCAGTTGACAGTTGGGACCCCCTGTAGACACACCTATTACTTGCCGAATGGATGAGGGAAGCACACGCTGCATTTGAACAATGAAACCACTGGACCAATGGCAGAGGCCCTTGCAACGACAAAAACAACGCAGATAGCAGCGACACCAACAACAATCTTGGGCAAACAAAAGATGGAAAATATTGCATTCAAATTGATTGCCAGTACGTCTCCTGTCATTACCATAGAGACTCCTCCTGATGCATTCAAAAAAAAACATCCAGGATAATTTCGGGCATCCCATCCAACGAAAGAATGCAGGTTCCCTGCTTTGTATCCATATGGCCCTAATTTCTCATTATCTTCGTTAAACGAAGGCATCCTAAATACCAGAGTGTTCAAACTCTGGAAAGAATGCCAAAATGAATTCAACTCAGTATTCTACTGTCAGAAAATCTATGTTGCGGATAAGGAAGGGGTGAAATTCATATTTCCAATTTATTACGTTGACATCACCTTGTCTGGATGGCCACCAACATCATTCCCAGCTGATATAACAAAATTAGAAATATTCCATCATATGCATTGAAAAGCTATATATTTAGAAATGCCAATCACAAATGATGGATTTTTTTCCTTGATTTTCAATAAGAATTTATAAATATAACTAGTAAAGTAAACTCCATAAGCAAACATTCCCATAAAAAGCGAATAAAAAATGAACAATGATGAAAAAATGAACGGTAAAAGATTTGAGAATGGGCAACCTTGCAAGACACCACAGTTAAGATGGAAAACAACTCTCAGGACGAAGGGTCACTCAGAAAGCAGTTTTCGGCGTCATGGGTGCTCTTCACCCCACAAGGATAATTTCGAGGAACTAACAGTGAATCAGCTGAACTTATTCATGTATGCACCGGCATGAAACCATGCGTGCTAACCGAGCGAAAATCGCAATTCAGACGAAAAAGATGGCGCCTGATTTCGATGGTTCTTCTAGGCTTGAGAAATGGTAATGCGAACGGTAACAACTAAACAACAAAAGGCCAGAATCCCATGCAGCGGCTTACCCCTCCCCCCTGGAGCATTCATTAAAAATTACACGCGATTTGACCTAAAGCCCAAAGACAACATCGGCTGGAAGTCTTGCAGTTTGAAGCGCCGGATACACCAACAGCCCACCAGCGGCGGGGGTCACGGGAAATAATTATACACAATTATCATCCGAAATGTATATTGCGGAGCGGGATCTTGGTCTCCGGCAACTCCTGTCTTCACAAATGCAATCTAGCGAAGCTGTGAACATAGGTAGCAAGCGAACGGAGAATAGCATCAGCCGACGCCTGGTGGTGGAAGTCCGCAATCGACATGAGACAAAAGCAAAGTTGAAAATCTGTCACTGGAGATTTTCTCGGTGTTTTCAATCAAACTTGGGTTAGGCATGTGAGACCTCTAATTAAAGCCGACGACCTGTTGATTACTGTGAACTTATTTGGTCAGTCATTAGTCAACTTTCGAAAGACTAAAAGGCGCTTTTAGGCTTCCTGATCGTATAGCATCAACGGTTTTGAGAGATGCGTTATAAGCAAACAATAAAACAAGGGATCGGGCTTCTTTCTCGTCAAACAGATTTTGTTGTTTAAAAATGTAGTTATTTTCATTATTTTTGAAACAGTATCTCCACTGAAGTTGTATACACTGAAGTTAATTACTTTTAATTTTTTTAAAAAGAAAAAAATGCAATAAAAACAAAACAATAAAAATAAAAGCCTAATAAATTTAAGGACGAGTTTTTTAAATTGGTTTTAAACAGTTGTCAGGGTAATATGAAAAAGTTAATTTTTTTCAAGTGAACCATACTGTAGATCCTAAAAATCAAAATAGAATAAAATTTTATTACAGAAGAACTCGAACAAGACATAAGATACATTGTAGTAGCTACATAGCATAATTTAGTAATAATAATAAAGATCTAGTGCAACCATATTGGTAATTAACGAATTACATTCCAAAAATTTAACAATATTATCTGCATATTGGCCTATATTTATCGAGGTTAGATTTTCCACCTTCCTTATGAATTGGTCTAAGAATTTGTATTCTCATATCCTCCGACCAGCATTCAGTTTCAATAATCAAATTAATTAAGTTAGAAATGAATATTGCAGAGTTAAACACACTACACTTAGAATGCCTCACCATAAATCCATTTATTCCTGTAGCATTTGTAATTTTTACATTTTTTAAATAAAATATACGATAAAATCACTTATCCTAACGTTAATAACATTATCTTTAAGTGCCTTTACCTAAACTTGATCGAAGATTAATCTTAAAGCGAATGGGGGACACTCATAAAATCCGAAGGGCACGTTGGGGGTGGAGGGGGGTGTTAAACACGCGTGACCTGCACCTTCCGGACACCCCTAGCAAAAACGGAGGAGGTGGGGCGCCTAGAAGCGTGTCCGGCGAGCATCTTGACCGTTTTTAATGAATGTCTGAAATGTAGCGAGCTCCGGCTACGTCATCAATCACCCAAAATGGATGATGGCGGATGCGACTCACGTGACCCGGTCCGAGCGCGATCAATCACCGCCACATTACCTAGTAAATCCCTCCGCCGCGAATTTATTACCCACCTTTTTCTCATTCCCTCGCCCACCCCCCTTTTTCTATCTTCCCCTTAATCACAACACCCCCTTACACCAGTCAATCACACCTTATAACGACACGTCACAAAATTCCCGTATTAAAAAGCAAAATGCGGACATAAAACATTTTTATGCCTGGCATTTACGTCCTTTTATACGTTTTTTTAAGAGGTACAGCTGGACGGACGCGAAACGCGGGAGCCGTGTTTTTAGTGGCACGTGGGGGTGCAGGTAAGGGGTGCCAAGGGGGATGAGAAAGAATTTTTTGGCAGACAAACCATGCGTCGTGCGCTGGCACTTGCAACAAAAACAACAAAAAAGCAAACGGAAAAAAAGATAACGTTTACGGTGCAGAAGATGACATACGAACACGCTAGGCTGGCATTCTTCGTGAAACCAAATTTACTATCTTGAATTTTGATTGGCAACGGACGGAGGAGATCGATGATGCGATTGACCCCTGAGAGTGACCCATGCACTGGCCGACGCATTGTGCGTGGCCATCTTCATAGGCTCACGTCTAAACGGAGAAACACGTACCTCTAGGAGCACCTGATATGAGAATATCCTGGCGAAAAAAATGTTGATAAGAGTCAATCAAATTTCTCCATTTACGAGGTTCTTATAATGCCAATCCAAAAGGATGTCCAACATGCAAAAAAACTACACGTTTTTGCTTCAAATACTTATTATATATATGCTAAATTCATTTTTTCCATTTTTTATAAAAATAACTCCCTAGTGGACGACCAATACTACCCGAAAAAAATAAATAAATTTAGCAATTACAATAAGTATTTGAAGCAAAAATGTGTGATGTTTTGCATGTTGGGCATTTTTTGAGTCTGACTGTAAGGATAAAGCTGCCGAGTACAGCGAAACCTTACAATAATGACATCTTATATTGCAGTAAATATGTCATTTTAGGACATTCCAATGGACGAAATCCAGTTTAAATTCTTTTCCAGGTTAATGACGCGGTTGAAAACGTCACTAAAGGACAACTGTTAAGAACGACGTCCTCAAACGACTTCATTAAAATTAACCATGTGTTAATGATCTATTAATTACAAGGTTGAAAGACGAGTGTTCTAAAAAAATACGTCATTTGCATTAAATTTTTAGTTCATTAAATACGGAAATAGGATGGCACATGCTAGTGACATGCACATTTGTTTTGGTTCTTTTCTTAGTCTAAAGTCTCTATACTAACGTCATCTGGACCAATTGTTCTACTAGAGTCAGGATAGGTGGCGGAGGGTTGTCTAATTCGGACATTAATGGACAAGAGTGGGGGGGAGGTAGTAGAGAGTCTAAATGTCAGCTTATTGATGGATGACCCTTAGCTGGCCTATCATTGATGCTAGCGCAATTGTCATAAGACAGCAAAAATGTGATGCATCAAATGTCCTCTGAAATGTCCTAAAACACCTGGAAAACGTATTTGGAAACATTATGAGTTAGCGATTTGCCGGTACACAAGCCACGAATGACGACCTCTATATGGTCATCCACTTTTAGTGCACATCACATTTCAAACGATCTTATTGCATAATGGGCATCGTAAATAGGTTGGTAAAAATTCCCCAGTTGTTCTCTCCCATGACATTTTAAAAATATCTCGTACAGGAGGGAGGAAAGCACGAAAAACACCAAAAACATACACGCTCAACTAAATGATTCCCATAAACATCCAGTTCATATGCTCGTTATGCCGCATACGTTTGCTTTTTTTTTCCCATTCTGACACACAATTTATGTTTCAAGTTCGTGTAGGACAAGTTTTAAAGATTCGTAAAAATGCGACTCAAAG
>JAQIXS010004706.1:0-14382 GCA_034700785.1 Rossiulus vilnensis
GCTAATAAGCTGCTCTAATCGTATCTAAACAAATGAAACAAGACACGTCTGACCTTATTTACGAATCACCGAAGTCACGCCAGTTTCCATCGTGTGTGAAATCACCCATGAGCTGGAGCAAACATCTAAAGTAGACCAATCGATCAGCAATTATTTGGTCACGTAGATTATGGTCAACAATGTGTCGAATATTGAGGAGGTGTTCGTGTCGGGAGCCTGGCCAGAGCTACCCGACCACGTGCACCAGTTCTTAGCGATATGCAGAGTGATCTTGATAATTAGTTTTCAATCGCTTATATACTGATTTGCTGATACAGGTAGCGCCGCCACAAACTTGCATCACCGGGTCGTTTCCAACTGGACCGGAATGTCTGGCATCCATCCAGGTCAAGCCGGGAACGCCTGATGCTAAAGATCAACATAATGAATCTAAAAATATGCAAATGACCCTTGATCAAATTGAATGAATGTGCTGTGACGCTCAAGCAGGTCACAAGTTCATTCTTTCTACTTTTGCGCTACTGACATTGTGTACACATGGCAACAGTTCTGGAAGGGGGCATTCGTGTACCCCTGACCACATCCACCCACCTTCAAACTGAGGTCTAATGACATGCTAAAAGACATTGGTGTTAAAAAACTTGACTGCCTTGCATAAAATGCTGTGACCTGAACCCAGTCAAAAACCTCTTAAGATTAACTGATACGTCAATTTTCAGCCAGATCAAAGAACCCCGAAATCAATATCTGACATCAGTCTCATCACCACTGTCTGTTATAGGAATTTCAGGTGATTTTGTTCAAAAAATGTATAAGTCTAGTGGAAAGCCATCTCAGAAGAGTTGCAGATGTCATAAATGCAAAGTGTGGGTCAACACCTAACTCGCAGAAAAACTAACACTAAAATCCTGCAAATAAGCGTGTGTCCAAATGATTTTGGCATTGTAGTGAACAAGTGACATCTTGTAAACTTTAACAGCCATTCAGTTTTACATATTTTATACATTTTTTACTATAATGAAGAGCAATGCCGAAAGAAGGCCAAAAATATTTTATGGCAATATTGAAATATGGAATACAACTTATTCAAATAAAATAATTTAAAAAAATTAACATTCATACATGTTTAACGAACGTCACCATGAAATTTAAATCAATTTTTCTCTTTTAAATACGAAGATTGAAATGTGCTCTTTTCAATGGTGCTATAGATAATAAAATCGGAAATATTAAATTGCATACATGGTCCTGAAACTCGATAAAATGTCACCCTTTTAATTTTTGGGCAACTATGTGCTTTCCTCTTGTACTTGTTTGCATTTACTACAACTATCACATTTCAGCTTATTGGAAACCTACCTTTTCTTGCGGAGACTGCTTGGCACGAATATTTAGTGAAAGTTAGGATACATGATCTAATGTTCGTAAAATTATTACAGAAAACTAGTTTAGTTTAATAAAACCTTAAAATTACCTTTCATTGCTGTTCTTTCTCTCTGAACGACTAATTTTACCTCAGAAAACTGCAGGCTTTTCTGCAGAATGACCTCTCCTGGGTTGAAAAACGACAATTGGAATGCTCAAGAAACGCTCCTTAGCTTTGAACTGAAATTCAAAAGCAAGTGGAAGACTTCTGGTGATAAACTTACCTCTGTGTGAAGCTGAATAGATTGACAGTTAGCACGTATTTCTTGACTGTAAACTAGTTGGTTGATTAATTATTGGTTGGTAGGTATTTTGTAGCGAATTATAAGTTACCAGGTACCGTCCTACAATTTTCCTGGACACCATTTGAAAACCTAATAAAATCTGCATCTGTCCAATGTCAAATGGCACATGCCGTCGGGCCAGACCATGGGTTCGGTCATTATTATGGTCCCAGGTTTGATTTTTCTTCAGACGTTCGGCGAACATCGAACCAGAACAGCGAATTACATGTGCTGTAAACTTGTTTTCATATAGGCCTAGGCCTATATGATGATTTTGTGGATAGGCCTCCCGCTGTCAAGTCTAATGATTAATTCTCTAGTTGTCACGCTTGTACAAATCGTCTTTTACACTGTAGCTAACAACATTACCAAGTGTACGTGCAGGTGTTCTGCAATGTATTTTCATTTACATGAATAAACAAACTGAAATGCACTTACAGGTTTTCTGGCGGGGCCGTCAGCGAAACCATCACGGATTCCTCCGGAAATTCCGCATCTGCACTGGTTCCGAACGGATCGAATTCTTCAAGAGCTGCATTTTCTTGAACATCTTCTGGAAGTGGATTAGCGAAACCCGAAGGCAGACGATCTCGCCAGCGATTGCAAAACTGTTGGCTATCTTTTCGATTGGTAAACGAAGAGTGTTCTGCCATCTTTTTCAAGATTAGCAACTAGCCACGGGAGACGCAGGGTGAAACAGGCATTTAGTCGGCAATGTATTAATCCGTGAAAAGGAAAGACTCAATTACACCACGATTGTTTTTTTTTTTTCAGATTTGCAAGAATAATTAATAAAACTAGCCGAAATGTCACGAATCGAAATAAAGGGAAAAAAACAACACGAGTTTTTCAACGCACGGTGCTGTCAAGTCTGTTTGACAAATCACTTGGAAATAATATAGGGATTTTTTAGGAGGGACTTTTAATTCTAGAACGTTTTAACCGAAAACTTCATCTCTGTAGTTTTACCAAACAATTAATGCTCACGTTAACGATTGCGTTTTGAAACATCGTGCTTGTTTTGCTTTTCAGTTTTTGTTTTTTGAGGACAGGTCTAATTAGCCCAAAAACAAGAGTCATACTGTGAAAAATCAGCGTATAAATAGCTAGAATAGCCCAATCGAACTGGAAGCCTGAACACATGGCAACACTGTCGTTGCTCTGAGCTTCTGAGTTCCGGCCATGGACGTAGAGGTTTTGATATTAAAACCGAGTATCGTTTACCGAGACCGAGTAGATCTCTAGTCCACGTTATTAGTTATCATTTGTAACATCTTATCTTACCATGGCCAACTTTAAATTTAGGTGTCACATATCTTGCAAGTTTTCAGAAGTGAATTTCATTTTATTAAAAGACACCCAGGATTCGTCATTTGTCGGTCCAAAATGTTTGGAATCTGGATCGATATCGAGGTTCTCAACCGTTTCTAGGAATGTAATATTGCAAGAGTTTAGGAAGAAATATGCATTTTATGTAAGTGTAAGCGGAGAATTATCGCGTTCTGACATTTGATGCCTTCGTTAAACCGGATTTATTTCTTTTTTCCTGGATTGGTTCAAACCTCTACTGCAGCTGGGCCATGCTGAATGCAGATGATTCATGATTGTGAAACAACCTGTGGTGGTCCTAGTCGGCTGCTGTAAGCGACATTTAAGTTTGGTGGTGTTTTCTGCAGCAACAATTTAGATGATCAAACATTCCCATGAGAATATGGCAGTTTCTGGGATAAAATCCGAGCAGTCGCAAATCGATGGTAAGAAACTGTTCCACGGTGCTTTTAGGTTGCGAAGCTGCTGTTTTTTGACAAATCAATGGCGACGTATAGGCCAACTGTAACATTTAAAATGTTGTTAAGGTTGGGTCTACAGAAATGTAAACGGCTCTTTCAGTGGCATTTGTAAGATCAGCTTTGAAGGATTCATGTATTGCGTGCAACACACAATATCGGGGTATGGCTATCAATTACGAAAACAATTATGGGCCAAATTTAATTACCTTATAACTGTTAAACTGGCTATAGTTGTCATGATTAAACACCGGGGTAGTTGAGCGTGACACAACAAACTTACACTCAAACCTACGAAATGTACACAAACTATTTGTGCCCATATACAGTTCGTATACTTACATGTTGAAATATTTACCACAAACCTCTGCATGTGGCTGCTAATTCCGAACCAAATTATGGTGTTTTCAACTGCATGATCAAAAGTTTGCCATGCATACCATGGAAGACCATTGGATATAGGTAATTTATATTCTTTAAATTGTAGCCTGCTTCACTATTCACTGGATATTAATTCTCTTGCATGTTGTGTGAATTTTGGCGATAGCTGACAGTTCTTTAAATCACATTCAATTTATATATTTTTTCGGTAGAGAACTGATCAAACACCATGTTTTTCTTATAAGTTGTGATAGGTTAATTTATTGATTGAAGCACTCTATTCTGCAGCCGGAACCACAGTCATTCTGGCTGCTTTGCATTGCAGTGATCGAGTTTTTCACAGCAGATTGTTTTATTCGTTCACATTGCAGCTGTTTGGAAACTTTACAGCAAGGATAAATGGTAATATCAAGAACTGCTAAATGCCTACACATGAGATACACGACCTTAACGATCATCCGTTTCATGTACGGTTACACACGGTTTGATCGTCCCCCAATTAGCGCGCTTGCATGGGGCGACCAGCAATAGCGGGTGGCGTAATATGGGTAACCCACGCCTCTGCTAAGGGCCCCATAAAATCTGGCCCCTATTTGTCAAGGAGTAACCCCACCGTAACAGGCTCCATCAGGCCAGCCGGCGCTCGCCAGTCTTGACGCTGGTCAACCGGACAGAAAGCCCCATTGGCTGCGACGTCTACTTGCACAGTGGGCCAGTGATAGGTGCGCATGACCAGTGCTAACGTTTTGGTGAAGCCAGAGTGGCTTGCAAGCGGGTGATCCTGACAAGCAAGCTACACCTCTGAGCGTACCTGGGCCGGAACCACAGTCAGCAGGCACTGGTCTGGCCCTGGCACGTAAAAATACAAGACACCCCCCACTAGGTCGTACCGTCTGTCAGTCTGTCAGTCGGGGGCTGTCTGGGGGTCGGGCGTAGAGCCACCACCTCGGGGTCTCTTTCTTACTCCGCGCGCATGTCGTACCCCCGAATGTTATATACTAGGGTCGCATCCTCTGGTGAACACAAAGGATGATCCGCTAGTCTGGCCACTGGGTAGCGGCTCAAACGGTAAACCCTTCCGTACGTGCCGCCCACCGCCCAAGGCGATTAGACGGGTTCTTAAGCTGCTTTAGGTAACATAAGGCATGGTGCTCAGTGATCACCTTGAACGGTTTAAGGAACAAGTAATGCCAACATTTTTTCGCCGCCGCTATGATAGCTAGAGCCTCAAGCCCTGTCACCGTGTAGCGGGTCTCAGCTGGTAGTAAGGTTCGGCTGGCATATGCCAGCACACACTTCTCTTGCCCTTTCCCCTGATACAAGACTGCTGCGGCCCACAGTCGAGGCATCAGTGTGCAATGCGATGTAGGCCTTGGGGCCATACATGGCAAAGATGGGCATGGCACATGGCATCCTTTCACATCCGGAAAGACCGTTCACAGTTGGGATCCCAAACCCACCGTCTCACATGTCAATTCCACTAAAGGTCAGGACAGCTGAGCAAAGTCCCGAATGAATCGGCTATAATAGCCAGCCAGACCTAGGAAACTTCGCAAGTCCGTTCAATCCTGAGGTCGGGAAATGTCTTGTACCACTCGGACTTCCTCAGGGTCCGTCACTAACGACGTGCCCCAAATATCGCACCTCCTGGTAATCGACTAAACACTGTTAGGGTTTTAGTCGGAGGCGGTGTTGTTGCATCGCTGCCAACAACTGGCTCAGCCGCACCAACGGCCCGGTAAATGTGGTAGCGAATATGATTAAATCAGCAAAGTAGTCGAGGCAAGCATCCCATTTGAGGGGCATCAGCATTTGGTCAAGCCACTGCTGCATTGTTGCAGGGGCACTGCACAGACCAAAGGGCATGCGCACGAACTCAAAGTGTCCTTAAGTACAAGAAAGAGCGGTTTTCTCACGGTCACGCTGGTCCATCGGTAGCTGCCAATTCCCCGTCATGTCGAGGGTGACGAACCACAACAATTGTTGTAGGAAGTCCAGTTCGTCCTCGATATGGGGTAGGGGGTAACTGTCCACCCTGGTATGCGCATCCAGCTTCCGGTAGTCCACGCAGAAACTGCATCCACCGTCCTTCTTTAATACGAGGACCACCGGGCTGACATAATGGCAATTGCTGGGCTGAACCGCCCCCTGAGCCAGCACGCTGTTCAACTTCATCTGAATGACTTCACGGACCCGAGGGTAAGATCTACGCGGGGGCAAGTACACGGGGGGAGCATCTCCTGATCTCGTCAGTTGTGTTGCCTACATTTTGTCGCAAAGATCTTTCAGGGGGTTGTCATTACATGGCTGAATGAAAATTACACTGTTTGTATCCATGTATAACACATGTCGATCAAGTTTGTCAAGAAGATCATAAAGTTAGAGACGGGCTACCCCTGTAGTAAATGCAGATATTACCAAGCTTGTTCATCTTGATGAAGTCTTCACGGGGTTTATGTGTTACCATCATCATTTCATCATTTACGATATGAACATTTGTGACATAAACTTGGGCTGATGAGGACTTCCAGATACCACTCGAGCTCGGAGACATTAGGTAGTAGAAAGGTTTTCAGGCTGTCCAAATGTTCCTCATAAACTGTACGAATAGAAGCAATTAAAGAATAAATTCAATAACTTATTATTGTTTATGTTAATTGATCTATCCTTACCTGTTTAGCAGGTAGCAGCGATTGTTTGTAGACCAGGGTTCTTTTGTATTTTGTTTTTATCTAGCTTAATACCTAAATTTGACAAATCATGTTTCAAATAGTATACGTTCATCAAATATGTGTGATAGCCATAATACATACTTTCCTTTTTCTGATATTCTTGAACAGATGCTGTCCAACTACGAGTTTCTTGCTTGATTTTTAAAAGCGTGTCAGCATACCCCCCAAAGAGCCCTCTAGGATATTCGACTGTAGCATCGGTCACTATATTATTGGGCAGACTTTTCAAAGTGCAAGACCTCATGTTTCTAGCGCCTTATACACTTTTTGGATAGCCTTATTAATTTCGGGGCTGGTTAACATTCCAGTAAGCGTGTAATCCTCGATAGTGTGTGAACAAATTGCCTTTTGGAGCTAATCAGAACAAACTACATAGCCAGAATAAGAATCTGGTGCTGCTCTTATACGGCAAGACAGGATGTTAGTTTTCATGGAGGTAAAATTTTTTACCTGAGAAAACCATGATGATTTTTTGGTGGTCAATGGGATATTTACCGTACTTATTCACCGTCGGATATAAGCTTACAAAGTCATAGTAAGTAATCTGTTCTTTAGTTTCATATTTGAATTATGCAGCATTTGTTCTTCCACCAAAGAAGGCTTCACGAGGATTGAGTCTCTACAACTGGATGTTCATCAACATATATATATCAGCATCATTTTCTAACTGGTGCTCGTACTCACATGCCCATATTTTCAGCAATTGTGAATCTCTCTCCCCAAGTTCCTAATGTGATCTAGGGTGCTAGCATGTGCTTCTCTCATGGTGCATGAGCAAGTTGCATTGACTATATATGGCTGTTAACATTTAGGGCAGCCATGAAAGTACCAGTTGTGAAATCCATCAGAATAAAATTCCTATTAGCTAAAAATATTTATATGCATGTTTATTAGATGTTTATTGGCTCTTCAACTATAGCCTTTTGCTAGGATTATTGTGATGCTATTTACTTGAATAAAAAGACATCAGTAGACACTGATAAAACGATGCCATAGTAATGCTCTCCATAAGAGGGTTTAAGTTAAACAGATTTTTGCATAGTTTCCAAATTTGTCGCACCCCTCACAAAGTATCGTTACATCCAAAAATTGGATGGCAATACTCATAGCCATTGCGCAACAATAATAACAGCCTGGTTAATGTTTTAATAGATAGAAACAAATAAGCTGGCATTAGTGAAACAGTTACTGCAGACATGTTAAATTCCCAGTTTCAGTGTGTATTCAGTATTTAAGAAGAAAATGCTTACTGATAACTTAATGCCAAAAATTTTAGTTAGTATGGATAATGTGCATAATCTTCTTTTGTCTCTGGATCCAAATAAATCGTCAGGACCAGAGAATCTCTCCCCTATTTTAAAAAAACAGTTAATGAAATAACCCCTTTTTTAGCAGATTTATTTCAACAGCCATTGGATTCCAGAGTATTGCTTAGTGAATGGAAGGATGCGTGCATCTGTCCAGTTTTTAAATCTGGTTCTAAGCTAAATCCATCCAATTATCGTCCTGTATCCCTCACAACTGTAATTTGTAAGTATTTAGACCATATAATTTATTTAATGTGATGCATGGTTTCAGGAAGGGTCACTCTTGCGAAACGCAGTTGGTCTTATTTACACATGATATTCAGGCAAATTTAGACATAATAAAAGAAGTAGATGCAGTTTTATGGACTTCGTAAAAGCATTTGATACTGCACCTCGCTAAATTTTATTGCAAAACCAAAAACTTTTGGGATACAAACAAATTCCTATGTGGAGTAAATCGTTTTTGTCAAACTGCAGGCAAAAAGTAGTTATAAATGGAAATGAATCCGGTTGGGTCGATGTTGAATCTGCAGTTCCGCAAAGCAGTGTTTTAGGCCCCCTAATCATCTTTCTTGTAATTCTAACTTTTTTGCTGACGATTCTGCACTGTATGATGAGGTCAGAGTTCAAAGTCCATTAAGACTGCAAGAGGATCTTGGCATCTAATTAGAATGGTGCAGAACATGGCAGCTTAAGCTTAATAAAGACAAGTGTTTGGTCATGAGGATTTCCCATAAAAGAGCAAAAAAGCACACCAGACTACAAGCTAGAAGGTGTTCTTTTAAAAGCTGTTTCATCTATTAAATACTTGAGAATCACCGTCACGGACGATTTGCGATGGGATACATCAGTAAAATGACCTGTGTGGCAAACCAACACCTTAGAATTGTACAAGAAAATTTTCGAAATCGTCCTTAAACTGTTATAGAAACTGGATACTTATCATTAGTCTGCTTCCCGATTTGGAATCCTTATAGTGATGGTCGAAAGCAGAAGTTATGAATGGTGCAGCGCAGAGCTGCCAGATTTGTAAGTAGTGAATACCAGCGAGATGAAAGAATCACCCAAATGATCAAGTATCTACAATGGGAGACCCTGCGATCAAGATGGGAGACTCAAAGCATGGGGCTATTTAAAAACTTTACCTTATTAGGTAATTGTAATTTGGTGGAGGGAATCTTTAAACGTAACTACCGCGGTGGTAGAAACTTTCAGTCCAGCCAGCTTATGGAACTCCAAGCACATTCGGATCCGTACTACTGGTCACTTTTCTTGCATGTCATTCGACGTCGGAATGCTCTTCTACAGGACAGCCTAAAGCTGCATAAAATTCAGTTGTACAATGATGTCTGTATACGCCCTATTGAGGTGGCAATTACCAAATAATATTGTTGATGGATTACACCCTCCTACCACATAGTATATCACTTGCTGCTAGTAGGGTACTGAGTTGAATTGAATCGGAGATGCAGTACTCATGTAGCACACTAACCATGTAAATTACATATATGGATGCCACCTGCTCAGAATGCCATTTCAGTAAGGCTGATCGGCCTTGAACTGTTAGCAAGTAGGAGTTGTAAAATGTGAAGTCTGGCAAGGGCCCTGATGGTTTTGATTATCTTCCATATTAAAATAATATTAAAATAATATGGAAAATACCCTTTTCGTAGCTCATTCAACTCAAATTTTGCTAGAGGCATAGCTAGAAAATTATGGGAATCAATTAATTTTATGTTCAGTGATTTTGCATGCAGGGTCATGAGTTTATTGTCCATAAAGAAGGCATGAAGAGTAAAAAAATTCTTTCTTTACAAATACTCCAGTACAAAAATACCATCATAAACCTTCATTCAGTGTGCTATAAAGATTAAACTTTCTTTTTTTGGCTAATTGACAATTTTCTTAAAATATTAAGTCACAGAATTTATCTCATGCATTACCAGTGCAATCAGATTTGAAAATGTGCTGACACGTTCTGTTTTGATGTTGCACCACAGTGTATTACCTTTATGCACGGCAGTTTTCTGAATTGCCTCGACATTGAAATAGTACGCAATAGAACTACTCGAATTTTAAAACTTTTTCTGTGCTGCCTCTGAACGTCTATCAACCTTCTTTTTCTTTTCAATTCTTCCATTTACAAGCTTTTAAGTCTGCATGAAACACAATTGACCCTTAAATACCATCTTTTTACAAAATGGGCATTGGTGTCTACCACAATCATGTTTAACATTAGAATACATTAACAAAGAATAGATGCAGCAACGTTGTAATGTTTGACACCATGCATTTCCTTGAAGTAATTGTAAACATTCACCATCAAAACATTACCATATGCTCACTACGCTACACATCAATAAAAACATACTGTCATACACTGTTTTTACCTTTAAGACAATTCCAGCAGAATTTAGATCGATTAAAAAGTGCAGCAATCTTAGAAATCACCTCATAGTCATTTTTATAGAAAAGCAATGCAATTCGCTTTGAACATGTTTCATTGCCTTGCTAAATTGCTGAAAAGTTGGATTCAGTACTGAAGATGTACAGCAGATATCCCTTGATCAAATTCTGAAACCTTTTCAGCTTCAGGTAGTCCACATGGTTGATTTTTATTTACACCAGCCTGATCACATATCTGGTTTGCTTCTGCAAGTTTTAACATCAACACTTTTAAAATGTTTTTGTCGATGTCACTTGCATGTAATTTATGACATCGATAATAAGCCATTCCAACTACGTTTGCACTAACCATGCACAAGTGATCGTTGTTGTCGATAGTTATTGTACATTGCTTTTTCTCTAGCCATTTTTCAAGCTCAACAAAATTGGTTTTGGTAACTCCCATAATCCTTCCATCCTTATTCTTCTGGCAAAACTGTGTGTATGATATCTAACACTACATCAGGACTTTCAAGGCCTGTTTCACCTAAACTTTGGTCTGTTTTTATGAATTCTTTAAAAATGCGTTCAACTATAATTTCATCTATTTTAAAAAAGAAAAAATTAACGTTTCGCTTCCAAGCATCACTGCCCATGTAAAAACGTTCAAAGTCACGTTTTTTTAATGTTGGCACATGCTTGTGTAAGGGCAGAGTCGAATATTTCCGAAAAGTTTTTAAAAATCAGTCTCGCTCTGTAACCAGCTCAGGTCTTAAACAAGTACTTTATATCCATGGGCACTGGTAGTAAAATTTTTTAACCATGCAATAGGACCAGGTGCAAGTTCATAGTGGTACATAGGATCAAAATTTTTGATCAGGTGCCGCTTGCTCAAGATACCCCATGTGTCAATCGTGTGCGCTGGGTGATCAGAAAGCGCTAGTTTGCAGGAGGACAGCTAGACCCGGCCCTCTCCTCGCGCTCATAAAGCCCATAGGCTGCACGAGCTGCATAATTGCCCCCGGCGGCGACTGCACTAGCATAAGTTTCCCAGTAGGCAAGTCCGACGCCAACGTGCAGGGCACCAGCGCTGAGCAGCCCAGTCAAAACGTCACGTCTTGCAGGGCGGTAAAGCCATATGGCGCTACCACGCGGTTCACACGTTCGACCCACCAAATTGCACCTCCCCCGAGGCCCATAAGCTCACGGCCAATAGCGGCGTCCCCGGACGTTTGCAATGTCCGCTCAAACATGTGACGCACATTCAGCACGTCCTTAAAATAGAAATAGCATGCACCGCAGCTAAATCCCAAACCAACATGCGTAAGAAAATCAGTACCTAACAATACCATATTCCCGGCCTGGTGTAAACACAGAACAGAAAACAACACGGACGACCCAGTATGTTGTACTTCAAGTCAATGCGCCCATGTAGTTTTTTTGCTATTGAGATGCCGAAAGCAAGGGCCGGGTGCCTGTTTGGCGATCTAAGAGTGGCACTCCAAGCTGCTCCTAAACAACCGTCGCCATCAAGGTAATATACGCACCCGTATCCGCGATGGCGAAAACCCAGGGGTTTTCTTCCGGCAGTACCGTCAAGACAACGGTTGAGTCCACCATACCAGCCAAGAGGCCGAGTCGTCATCATTCCGTTCGCCGCCCTCCTCGACTATGTCGACCAAGGTGTTCCTGTCTCTTTCCGTGAAGTCCTGCGACCCTTGAATGGCCCTAGAGGCTGCTGGTCGTCCTCCGCCGGTGGCACTGGACCGGGGGTCGAGCGGCAGCTGGCAAGGGGCGAAGGCGGAATCGCATCGTTCTGCTTCTCATGTTCGTCATCTTTGGCAGCTATTAAAGGATTCGTCCATAACGGGGGCGGCCCCAGCTGCCTGACTGTTAAGCTCGCCGGCAACGGCGCCAAAACCGACTCCTGCGATGACGACACGTCCACAGGGAAGGGTCCGGGCGGTGGTCTTGCCACCGGGGTCCGCGGTCAAGGTACAAGAGGTCCCGCCTGCGGTTGAGCAGCTGCCTCCACCACAGAGCCTGTAGAGCGCATGCTCAGTCAAACGGCCTCCGGCACGCACGACATCGCAAGGTCAAGTTCAAGTTCCTCACCAGCTCAGAATGCACCGTCCACACACGGGGGTGCCGGCGAAAGGCGGTAGAAAAGCGAGGGGAAAAAACCAGTCCAGATGCAAGATGTCGATGCAAAAACAGTTTATACCAAACGCGCGAACAATAACGACGAAACACAAAGCGAAAACGGGGGCCGCAAAAAAGGCCAACGGTTAACAAGTGACAAGGGCAATGCCCACTTTAAGGTTCCGAGGAGCAGACGTTCCTTCCTCACAGGGGCAAGGCTTAACCCGGCCTGCCCAATTTCGGCATTTACCCTTCCACGTAACCACGTGTCGCCGCCAGGGGCTGCATACCAAGCATGCCTTACATTCTTGGCGGCCACACATGGCACCATGGCAGTATGCAGCTAAATGGGTGATGACAGAAAACAATGTCACTGAACATTTTGGAAAACTATAAATAGTCACATAACAAAATGTTATGAATCATAAAATGGCCTGAAACTTTCAGGTTTTGCAGGTATGTGTTGGGAGTGACATTTCTTCCAGAAATACAGCAAGGGGAAAATATTTTAATACCTTGTTTTGGAAATTACTTATAAATGCATAATGGTGTGCAATGAAACTTGTGCTAGCATAAATAAGAAGAAATTTAAAATATTCCTGAAAGGTTCACTTGAAAACCAGTTGCAAAAATAATTATGTAGAAAAATTGAGAATTCCATGGGGAAAAAAGTATCTCAATACATGATTTGCTGAGGTCGATTGGTGTTATTTAGGACGTATTTAAATACTTATTGAACTTCAACGTTAGCTTTGTAGTTGCTGGCAGTCCTTATTGGTCTTTATGATAGTCTTTATTTACTAAAATGTAAAAAAAAACTCATAATTGTCTCATGCAATACGAGAAAGTGTTTCTTGTTAGATAAATAGGAGAAATTATACCGGGAAATTGCAAAAACATTGAAATTGAATCAATTTAGTGTATTTAAAATTGTGCTAAAGAAAAATGAACCAGGAGCGAGCAGATCTGGACGGCCTGAAGCTGGAGAAGTCTTGGCAATGGGGGAGAAGGACTGCCAGCCCCGCAAGAAACCAAACATACCCGGGGGTATGTGCTTACGCTGCGGAGGTAGGGGGCACTGGCAAAAGGATTGCCCCAGTGCACCGGAGAAGCCGATGGACCGGACCGGTCATCCGCTAGCCCGGTTGCTGAACTCCCGAAGTAGGGAGAAACCGGCTGTTCTGCCAGTGGGCAAATCTCGAGGCCGCGGAAGAGGGAGAGGAAAACCTCGCGGCCAGTCGGGCCGAGGCAGCCCTAAGCAGCTTTTCTACGCCGCACTGAACGCTGCGCCTACCAGGACGACCACAGTGTGGATTTATGACTCCGGCGCGTCGGACCACGTCTGTTGTGATCGACGGTGGTTCACCGAGTTAGGGCTTGCAAAACCCCCCAAACTTTGGCTGGATACACTGGGTGTACCAGCATTGTCGGACGAGGAACCGTTGCCTTCACGGTATCCGGAGAAAGTTATAGTCGGCAATGTCTGGTACGCACCCAAGGCGTCTAGAAATCTCTTGTCGGCCTCACAGGCAGCACGCCAGGCAGGAACCACCTGGGACGGAGATGGATCGAGGATCCAAACCTACGACGCCGAAGGCAAACCCGGCCTTCAATTCCAGTGTATTGGACGTCTACTCCTGGTGAAGGAAACTCCGGACGTGGATTCCCGGGAACGTGAGACCAGAACTGAAATCACTAAGACAGCGGCCTCTACGGACAAGACCAGGACTGGCCCAAGACCTGGCAAGATAACTGAAGACGGCGATCTCCGACTTTGGCATTAGAGGCTGGCACATACGGGACAGGACATGGTAAAACGCATGTCCAAGGGTGATGCCGTGCGGAGCATGGCTCCCCTTACCGAACCAAAGGTCCCATGTGCAGCTTGCCAGGAGTGCAAAGCGAATCGGCCGCCGACTGAGACGTACACAGAAATCTC